>RQTK01000146.1:265880-288679 GCA_003991915.1 Elysia chlorotica
CTCTCTCTCTCCCAAGGGTAGAACATCGCCTTCCGACGCAAAAGGTCCCGAGTTCGAATCCTGTTGCGTTCACTACTGGTTGGGTCGGTGTCAGTATAATGTGATCGGCTGAGACAGGAGTCATGGTATCCCCGCCCTGTCTCGTGTGTGGCAGCACATAAAATTGTTAGACGTCCGTCTTGGGGCCCGTCCACAATATAGCCTATATAGTGCTGCTGTTGGACGTTAAACCAACCCAACCAACCAACCAACCAACCCTGGGGTTGGGGTGAACTGGCGTGGAGCGTTTGTCTTCCAATCGGAAGTTCCCCGGATCGAAACCCACGATCGAACAAAATTTATATTTCCGCTTTGATCATATACTGGTTGGGCCGGTGTCAGAATAATGTGACCAGATAAGACGTATAATATTCCCGCACTGTCCCTGTGTGGTAGCACATAAAATTGTCAGACATTAGTCTTGGGATCCGCCCGCGATAGAAGCTCGCTGCTGGCGTTGGACGTTAAGAAGCTAACTCAACCCAACTCACATCCACTGGCTTTCCCAACTGACGCTTTTTTGGCAATATGTACAAACTATCTGACGTTAGTCTAGGAGGGACTTGAGAGGTCATATGGACGCGTAGCTAGGAACCAATCATAATTATGATCCCCCTTGTGGACTTAAGGGGCGTTAAAGCATTGACCTAAAAACTAGACGGGCTAATGCCCTTGCCGTGCAAAGCACTTTTCGCGATAACAGTGTATGGGGCGCAGGTTGGGTCGTAAGAGCAAGAGCATCACTCATTTGTCTCATGGCAGACTTCCGGTAGAGAAAAACTCATTTAGGAGACTGGTTAAAAGGGAAACGTTTGGGACAAAGATGCAAAGGTATATTATACAATGTATTGGCCTCACTTGTCTGTTGGCGGACTTCCGGTAGAGAACGACTCATTTAGGAGACGGGTTAAAAGGGAAACATTGGGACAAAGATACAACGGTATATTTTACATGTACATGTATTGGCGTTGCGGGACCTGTCTTACTCTTGGCGAAATGAAGTTTATTCGCTTCATTAATAGAATAACTGTTATGAAGTTGCCCAAACAAGTACATAATACTAATTTAACAGTCACTCTTAAAGAAAATGTTTACCCCACTTTGCAATTTAAGATTGAAAAAATTTTGTGGGGATAAAAAGAAAAAAGTTAATCTTTGGAGACAATATTACGAAGTTGCCATCTCTCTCTCTCTCTCTCTCTCTCTCTCTCTCTCTCTCTCTCTCTCCCTATTAAATACGATTCATCATCATCATCATCATCATCATCATCATCATCATCATCATCATCATCATCATCATCATCATCATCATCATCATCATCATCATCATCATCATCATCATCATCATCATCATCATCATCATCATCATCACCATGCTGGCTTGTCGGTAGTGTCTGACATAGCCTCCCGTACTTTTCTGCCTGAAGAGCTCTCTGTCTGGGCCTCCTTTGTGGTCAGTCGCTGATGTCATACATCCACCTTCTTGTCCGTCTGCCCTGTCTTCGCTTTGCAAACCGTCATGTCTTGTTAATTGTCAGGTGACCACAGCATTTAGGTTGTTTTTGTTGTTGTTTTTTTGGACGGTATGCTAAAGCCAATTTTATTTGTCTTTAACTAAGTTTAAGTTCTTTTAGTATATCGTTATTTTTGCGAGCATTCCGAGACGAAATAACTCCAAAAGAGATAGAAGATTACGGGCACCTCACCAATATTTCAAAATGTTTTCTTGGTGGCATTTGGAGTGAAAAAAAGAATGGCTATGTGTTTTTTTTTGTGTTTTTTTTTTAATCATTGAAACACAAATTACAAGAATGTGAATTTGAATTCAGCTTTAACAACTCTAATTTTAAAAATATTTATAAAAAGCAGAAACAATAACAACAGCAACAACAACAACAACAACAGCAACAGAAACAACAACAACCAACATTGAGCCTGCGGTAACCTAGTAGGTGCCCTCTCATTGCCACGGCCTGTTAAATGTTTGACTCTTTAAAAAATGAGCAAAAAGAAGGTCAAATATTAAGTAAAAATTTTCTATTTTTGTATGTTTCTGCCCTTTCTGTTATCCTTTAAAGTCTATAATAATTTGTACCACATGGTGGCCTTAATTTTGCAATTCAACGTAAAGCAAATTTTTTATATGAATGCACTAGTACTCCGATCAGTGTCTTGTTGACCGATCAGTGTCTTGTTGAATATGTGATATTAGACTTTTTCAGACTCGTTTGTCTTGCATTTTAGATGATAGTTTCACCAAGTCTGTTGTGATTGTAAACAACCATCTGTGTGCGTGTGTGAGAGAGAGAAAGAGAGAGAGGATGGAGAGTGTTAGATAGAGATAAAGGGAGAAATACTTTATAGGTACCGAAGGAGAGTAAAAAGATATAATTATGTACACAAATGCAGAGAGAAAAGATCGACAAACGAAGGTAAATAAATAGGCATGAAAAGTATTAGTGGTAAGAAAGTGTGACTACTACATTGATCATAAACTCAACTGTTACAATTTACTTTTCACAGCACTATAAGAATGGATACAAGTCAGTTAGCATTGCTACAGACGGTGTTGCAGCGACAACGGCCCCAATCGACCTACCAAAACTTGTGCAAGACATGGCAGCGGAAATTGCTGAAATTTTGGGCAAAAAGACTGCAGCTTTGCGCGTATGTTTTTGGTTCATTTATCATGTCTCCAATATTTTACTGCTACGCTGATCTAAAATCTTGATTTTATCAGGTGTCTGAATTTAAGTAAAATTCACATGTAAAAGAAGCAATGGAAAGTTAAACAAAAATATTAACAAATCAAAGCAAATAAAGAGAGAAAAAAACAACAAATAACCCAAAAATCTTTTATGCTTTTTAGTAATCTTTAGAGCTGCTCATTACCTACTTTTAAAAATTGTTTTCTCTTCTTGCCATTTTCTAGTAGCTCTACTGTAACTGTTACATCTAAGTAACAATAAAACGCCCTAAGAATTTTTTTTTATTAATTTCAATAATCAGTGTTGATGGGTAAGATGCTCAAAAGTGAAATAAGATATTTTAGTTCATTCATTTCTTTTATTAATTTCTATATGATTAATAAATATCTGTTATCCCATGCATTTCTACTGTCTTCCTCCAGATTCTCTCTCGGTTGCTTGCTTTATCCTCATTTTATTGTTATCGCTTTTTCTGTTCCTCTCCTGCTCCTCAGTGACTTCACTTTTTTATCCCCATTTTTTATTTCTCTTTCCTGTTTAAGGTGCCGATTTACTATTCGAATGTTTTTATGACAATGTGTTCTCAATTAATTAATTAATTTTTTTTTTTTTTTTTTTTTTGCTTTATCAGGAAACGGTCAGAGTTGCAGAGGCAATTGCAGCTGATTACCCATGGAATGAAGATATTAGGGTATGGTGGTATAGGATTGAAAATCCATATGATGTAGGCTACTGATAAAAAGTAAATCCAAAAATATTACTGTCGAACTTAAAGTTTATGGAACTGTTGAAAATGTTTTAAAATGTCACTATTGACGATTTATGGATCTTGTGCATGGCCATTGTCAATGCCATACAGGTTTGGAGAATTGTGAATGCCAATACATTAGAAAATTACTTAAAGAGGCAGCACATGTACAAATTAAGTCAAATTACAAACAAACAAAAAAGTAATTCATAACAGTTTTGAAATATTATATATGAACAACTACTTTGTGATAAGTAGGAATAGATTTAAAGGAATTAAATATTTCTCAAATTAAATCTGTGACATTATTGTTTCTACTTTTTGTTTATACAAAACAAATATTATTTTTGTGAAAATATACCGTAGATATGAACATTACAGCGTTTGGAGGCAAGCAATTATTCAACAGATGCCTTAATTTCTGCCTACAGAAAGAAGACATTGGTTATCAGAACAGTAAAGAGTTGCTGCAGGAAAATGTGAGCCTGACTTTTGAAGATCGATTTGAAAAGAAAGTGAACTACAGTTTCTCAGGGGTACATATCCCTGTAGAAATCTTTGATGGAAGTAAGTCATAGTGTGATTAGTATTTTTAACACAACAAAGCAAACTAACTCCTCCTTTATCACATCAAAATGAATCTAATTAAAAAGGCCTATTTATCATTATTTATATAAGGGAGGCAAGAACCAGGCATTTTGAATATATAACATTATGAAGATATTAACTTTTTCATGAAATCCTCTTTCAAGTTGATTATAATTCTCAGAATTTGAGATGGTGTTGAGGAGAATTTTCTAATAATTATATATTATATGTTTAAAAAAAGTTATTGATTTAAAACATGATCTCACCTTTAATAAATTGATACCATGTACTGAGGAGTTATAACAACTTGTTAGTTTGGTACTTTTTACGTCCTAAATATTTCTGTATAAATAATCCTCCTCCACTAAAAGCATGAGTTCTTGGATTTCATTGGTTATTATTTTATGAGACGGCTTATGAATATAAGAAAATTTTCATGTGAACAAATCAAATAGTTTTCCATTATAGGATGTGGATGTTTGTGCTACTTTGCAGAAATTTACTTGATCCTATTCAATTATTGGCCCTATAAGTTGCCTTGTACAAGTTAACCATAATTGAAACATTTTGAATGAAGACAAGAGGGTAGTTGGATTTAAAACTAAGCAGTTTTGTAGCATTTGAAGAGATGTGAAGTACCTTCTCAACTTCAAGAGCAAAAGAAACATTTTTTTTTTATTAGGGCCTATTCTGTTTTAATGATTTTATCAAAAGAAGTTTTAGAGACTCATTTTGCAACGAAATTAAAAAAAAAGTGCTCTTATTTTACAAATACAAATTTTAAATTGTGGATTTCATAAAAATAATTAAAACAGATCTACAAATAAATCAAGACTTCACAAAGTTTAAATTTACAAAATTGCATTTCTATTATCGTTAACACTAATTGTTTGTTTAGGGATTCAACAAGATATTAAGCATTTATGTTACATTTTAATAAAAAAAAATTTTAGGATGGGATTAATTTCTTTAAGACTACATTTACTCCTCTTTTGATATTGTACATACCGGTATTCCTCAAATATATATTTTGCCTTTTTAAAAAGAGATGCCATGACGTACCTACAAGAGTACAAAACATGCCGTAAGATTTTGATCAATGCTATAAAAAGCAATAAACTATTAAACTATATGTATAGCTTTGAAGTTGTTTTGACAAACATTATATAATTTATTAAAAATGTATTTCAGACAAAGACATTCTAAATGGACTCAACTGGACAGCTGCTTTGGATCGACAGTTTGAGAAAAATGCAAAGAATGATCCAGAGATACTGTGGCAATACTTTGGTTCTCAGAGTGGCTTCATGCGCACGTATCCGGGTAAGTAACTGTTATTTTTGACCAAAATAACGGAGGGTAGGGCAAGGGACGATAGAAGCAGAGGAAGACCAAGAAGAAATAGGTTGGAGAACCCTAAAGACGGGACAGACAAGAAGCTTTCAGATTGTACGAAGAATACCCATAAGTAACAGGAGTTGCACACCGTTTTATGTTGACATCTCCAGAGATGACACCAGATGATGATGATTTTTATTAAGCAAACAATCTTTGACCATGGGGAAATGAAGTTAACTAAGTGAAAGATGAGACCTTAGAATGTTGACTATCTGTAGAGAATACTTGTATCATGCTTGGTAGGGTAAGTTCCAACAAAGTAAAACTTCATTAGAGGTACTTGAGCTTTAGTTTTTTCCTCAAAGCTTATCATGTCAGCACCTAGGATTTCATATCACTTTTTAATCAAGCTTTATAAAAACCATGTTGTATTGAAAAATTTTTGGATTTTTCTCTTTTCATCAGCCACACCATGGCCTAAAAAGAAAGTTGATCTTTATGATGTGCGTCGGCAGTCATGGTGAGTCCTCTACACAAATTTTAATCCCCTGGTGCTTATAATGTTCTGATTTGGAATATTTTAAACACTGATGTCAGAATATTTTAAAAACTTTGAAAATGTGCACAATATTACAAATTATGTATTCCCCCCTCCCCCCTATATCTCTTTGTCTCTCATAATTCTCTTCTATCTCTCTATTTCTTTCTGTCTATCTGTCTCTGTCTCTCTTCCCCTCACTTCATCTCTCTCTCTCTCTCTCTCTCTCTCTCTCTCTCTCTCTCTCTCTCTCTCTCTCTCTCTCTCTCTCTCTCTTTCTCTCTCTCTCTCTCTCTCTCTCTCTCTCTCTCTCTCTCACTCTCTCACTCTCTCCCTCCCTCCCTCCCTTTCCTTTGTTTCAATATCTTCCTACTTTTTTTTACTTGTCTGGCTCCGCCGTTATAATTTCACTTTCACTCTCTCTCACTGTTTCTCTAATAGGTACACTCAAGGATCAAGTTCTCCCAAAGACATGATGATTCTGATTGACAAGTAAGTTTTGCAAACCAAACCAGTCAGTGTTTTAGTACATTTTTTACTATAAGGTCTCAAAAAAGAAGTAAGTAGAGTTTCATCTGTTAAACATAATAAAAGTCATACAATTCTTTTCAATACTGATAGTGCTCGGGTTTGTACTTTTCTTTTATTGAAAAAAAAAAAAAAGAGAATACATAAATGGTATCTTGCAGCGCTGCTTGCTACTACTAGTTACCAACCAACTACCAATCTTACTGCCTACAACACACTGCCTTGGCTAAACATAGAGACTGCTAGGGACTGATCAGAGTGTGTGCCATGGTGAGCGACTGAGGGGAAATACAGTCGTAGTAAGTGGCGCAATTAAACAAAAAAACTTATAATATATTAATGGAATGTTGTAGGGCCGCTTACTACTACTGTATTCCCTCTCAGTCACTCATCGTGGCACACTCTCCTCTCTGATCAGTTCCTAGCAGTCTCTGTGTTTAGCCAAGGCAGTGCGTCGGAAGCAGTAAGATTTGTTTGTAACTGGTAGAAGTAAACGGTGCTACAAGATACCTTTTTTTTTTTCTTTCAGTAAAAATGTAATTATTTTACATTATTGCCAATATAAAAAAAAATTAAAAAACTGTTTTGATCTCTCCTATAGGAGTGGAAGTACCCATGGTCAGTCGCTGCAATTAATGCAGAATGCTGTGAAGTCTATCTTGGATACACTCGGAGAAAATGACTTTGTCAACATTGTGCAAGTAAGTTAGGGTTTGGTGTTGTTTTTTTCCATTGAAGATGGGAATTTTTGAACAGTGAAGCGAATCATTATTTTCAACCAAAAGAAATATTTATAGTAAAAATATGTGTCCAATAAAAAAAACTTTATGCCTTGATAGAAGTCTATATTCCAAGTAAAATTCATCTTTACGATATAAAGGATATCTTCAGGTATCTCATTCTTGCACAGCACAAGTTAAGACTTCTTGTCAAAATGCATGAAGATGGCTGCTTATTAATAGTAACTCCTATATATGCCTCTATGAGCTTATTCCTATCATGATCTGTAAAAATATCAAAATATCAGATAGCCTATAGCAACACATAAATCTATAGGCTTGAAGTTTGAAATGGATACTTTGAAATGTTAAAAATCTACCATAGAATAACTGTTTGAAAGCGAGATTTTAATTTTTTTGTTTTTGGGAAGATGATAATACTATTACTAAAGTAAAATTAATTCTTTGGTATAATCATAATGTGTATGTAAACTGTTACTTGTTAGTATCGATAGCCACTATCTATGTTTACTGAGTGTCGCCTAACATTCCTCGTGTCAGCTAGGCACTCCTGTGTTACTGTGTAACCCGTACGCATGTTCGTCATTGTAGTCAGTCTATGAGTCGCAAGTAAAGCCTTCACACGTACCAAATCAACTGGTCTTGTTCATTCTGTTTTGACTAAATACTACATGGTGGCAGCGGTAAAGTTTACAGAATCTAGATTTACGAGGTAACTGGTACATTTTACCTAGAACTTAATAGGGTTAATAGTACACAGTACAAATTCTTAGATTCTAGATCTACCAATTGTTAGTATCATTTACAACTCGACCATGCTGGCCGGCGAAACTTCAGTTCGCCGCCCCTCTAACCTTCCATCGCCTAAGTCGTTTGACGGCACAGCGGAACAATGGCCACGGTGACCATTCTATTTGTTTTCGTTCGTTTCTGCAACCACCCCGTCTTTGTGCATAAATATCACAACTTAGCGTAATTGAGTGTATAGTCGATAGAAGAAAACACTAGTGAACCAAGCAATGTCCATTTCGCAACATTTTAAAATAACACACATGCAGCAGCATTTGTAATGGAACTATGCCTAGAACATTTAAATGTATAAGAGAAACCTAAGGACTCAATCTAGGGGGGAGATGTGGTATAATCATAATGTGTATGTAAACTGTTACTTGTTAGTATCGATAGCCACTATCTATGTTTACTGAGTGTCGCCTAACATTCCTCGTGTCAGCTAGGCACTCCTGTGTTACTGTGTAACCCGTACGCATGTTCGTCATTGTAGTCAGTCTATGAGTCGCAAGTAAAGCCTTCACACGTACCAAATCAACTGGTCTTGTTCCTTCTGTTTTGACTAAATACTACAGTTATTTCCTTTCAGAGGCTTGAATGTTTGGTTAGTTTGAAATGTTAAAAATCTACCATAGAATAACTGTTTGAAAGCGAGATTTTAATTTTTTTGTTTTTGGGAAGATGATAATACTATTACTAAAGTAAAATTAATTCTTTTTTTTTCCTATTAAAAAAAAAGAAGTTGATGCATTCTATCAGCGTCGTTATTAGTTCTAAAAATGGAGGCCCCTACATAATGTATATTTAAATAATGTCTTGATTTTTGCTCATTTATCCACCATGCATCTCAGTTTGCGGAGGAAGCAAGCTTTGTGAGCAGTTGTTTCAACACTACCCCTTTTGTGCAAGCAAATTACCGTAACAAAAAGGTACATCTACTGTTCATGAATTTAATCTCAGTCTAAAACTTACATGCCTTCTTTGACTTACCTTTTCCAAATATCTTGGGTGAAATTTAAAGACAGTCTGTGTAAAATGACTGGTTTTTACTGGTCTTTTTAAGCTTATTATGTTTCCTAAAATTTTTAATAGCAATTTTTTTCAATAAAACTTTGAATAAGTAGATTCTTAATTAATTAGATGATGGCATAGATCTAGTAAATATCATTACAACTGTAATTTTGCTTTTTTACTAAAAGATTGCTGTTAAAGTTGTATCTCTTAACTTTATTTTAGCAACTGGAAAGAGATGTGGACAAGCTGGAAGCATCAGGCCAAGCAGATTTCAGCAGTGCTTTGAAGTTTGCTTTTGAGAAATTTAAAGAAGTAAGTGGGAGTGAAGGAATTTCAGATAATTATAACATTCTGAAATGGAAACTGAGTGTGGCATTTTTTAATGTAACATAGCTGTAGATGTGTGAAGCTTTTAGCTCTATGATTTCTGCTAAGAAATAAAACAAAACAAAAACTTTCATGAATTTTATTCACAAGCAAATGTTTGTTTGTGGTTCCTGATTAGACTTATCTATTTGATATGTATCCTGAACTATGATTTTATGAAATTTTCTTTAAAAAAAATGCTTTTCCTATCATTCTATTATACTTTATGATCTAAATGTTTAGGAATTGGTCTTTAACATATTCACAAATCATCTTTACTATTCTGTTGTGCAGTTTTCTGAAAATGAAAATGACACAAGTGATGATAAAATCAAAGGAGCAAACTGCAACAAAGTGATAATGCTTCTGACAGATGGCGGCACTGATAATGCAGAGGATATTTTCAGAGAATACAATTGGCCAAACAAAACAGTAAGTAATTATGCATTGAGTGACAATGATTTATTTTTTTTATATTTTTTTTTTTTTGAAAAATGCATAGATCAATTATGCAGAGTTATATTTCAAAATTGTTGCAATTTTTTTTTCACATTAAAATATTTTTTATTGACCAAGAGAGTGTCATAATTTTACGAAAGTGTCAAGTGCTGAAAGCATGTGGGTGATTTCATATGATCTGCTCATACAGTCCACAGTAAAGACTACCTCCTGTTCTCTAACTCCATTTAATCTTAGATATTCTTTAGGACAACACCGTGCTATCTGAAGTGAACAAAAGTTAATATGGTTGTGTTTTGGGCCCTCATTTTACCACTGACCTACAATGTTTTTGCTTGTCACACATTAATTTTTACTTCGTTGAGCTGTAAAAAAATGTTTCACCAATCTTTTGCCTACTGATTTTGCTTAATAAAAATACCTTTTTATCTTTTACTCAGGTGCGTGTCTTCACATATGCAGTAGGGCCCACGCCCAATCCTGTGCATGCTGTTAGATGGATGGCTTGCGCCAACAGAGGTAAGTTTAAACCTAATTCTAATAAGAGGAATGGTCCACTTATGTTGCAATATTCAAATTGTAGGCCTATATAATGTAGTGCTCGAGGGTGGGAAGCAGCAAAATTCTGAAGTGAAACAATGTTTAGGGGGGAAAGAAAGGCATTCTTTCAAAAAGTTTTGATAATGGTTAGCTAATTACAAGACATCATACTGATTAGAGTTCCCATCTTTTTTCCAAATCATTATATTGTGAGACAACCATTTTTTACTTCCTTTAATATTAATAAAAATTAAACTCTTTACTTAGAGCATATTTTTTGTTAATTTTTTAAAACTTTTTTTCTTTTCAGGTTATTTTTCTCAGATTCCAGCTATGGGTGCTATACGTGCAAGAGTGCAAGTATGTACATATGTTCTTTTGGTGTCCATAATTTATATTAATTCAAAGGACTCAGTATATTTTTAGTTATGGAACATAATTTATCTAAGTGTAATTACAAAACTTTGAAACCTTTGGATGAATAACGTTTGTATTAAAACTTTCAGTTTTATTCATGTTTTCTGAATATGTTTAAATAAAAAAGTTGATTCTTAAAAAATTTTCATCACCAATTAGCTGAGAATAAATGTGCGATAGAAAAAAAAAAATACCTGGTCTTGTTTTTATGGTTTCCAATCCTTAAGAAATCTCAATAACTTTTTACCTTCATTATGCCCCACACGGTCATTGCCATATGATCTTGGAAAATCGAACAGGACTATGAGAAAGTTCTGGTTCGCGATAAGGCATTGGCATTTTCTCGAGAGGCTCAATGGACAAGTTGTGAAACTAATGCTTTCCGTGAATGGGATGAGCAGTTGGTATATAAAGCTCTTTTCTCCCCCCGTCCTTTATTTGTCTTGCTTCTACTACTTTATTTATCCACCTGACTTTCTATTCTTTCCCCTCTCTCTCTCTTTCCTACTTCTGTCTCTCTTTCTCTAGTTCTTTCTTTTTCTCTCTTGCTTTTTGGGGATTTCCTTAAAGGTTCTTAAAAAAAAATGGAGTTAAGAGCATCTGGTTTTGTTTTTGCAGCGCCACCTTTTTTTGTAGCTTTGGCAAAGGGAAATATTATATGCAGTTTCCTTTTGAATTGGCAAATATTCCTTGGGTTCCTGCTTTGTCCCTTGATTGTTTGGTTATGGATGAAACTGTTTCCTATACAGTACCTCCTTAATTCAGTATTTATCCCAGCTGAAAGCTTTTGGGGCGGTGTATTGTGCACAGCTTTAGTGTTATTTATAAATGACCCAATAAATCAGTGCTTTTTACACTGCCTTTTAAGCTTTTTTATAATTTCAAAGCTGTATTTAAAATTTACTCCCTCTTTTTGTTGATCTTTTTTTCTGGTCAACTCAGGCAGTTTTCATTAAAATTCATTTAATTTTATCCCTACATTATAGGAAATTTTTTTTAAATCCCTGATACATGCATCCATATACATCATTCTCACTCTTCAGCAGGAACGACAGAAAAAGCATACAATTACATCTGTAAACTTTGCAGGCTTAAAAATAATCAGGTTTCTCTTAATTTGAACACCTTGTAATTTAACAGGTGTACACATCTTATTTATCTGAAACTTTGGCAATGGGAGGTGGCAGACATGTCCAGTGGGAAATTACACTGGACCCAATGGTATGTCCAACACAGAAGGGGCATAGTGCACATTTTGCTGCCCAGCTGCCTTTATTATTCTGTTTTTTGGGAGCCTTGGCTTTTCTACTGACAGAGATGAAACAAGCCTTTCTTCAAAGCATTTACTCTTTGTTGTTTTCTGTTATGCTGCATCATCCCAGATTTAAAACTAAGGAGGAGTTTAAAGAGGAAGAAGTAAAAAAAAAAAATTTTGAAGAGTAATTGGCAATCTTTTCTGAATATTTATTAGAAAAAAAAAAAAAGGGAACACATATACAATGAGTGAGGGGAAAGGGGGGGGGCTTGTTTCTCAAATTTTAGATTCATATTTTGTATTATTGTGAAATTATTAAATGATATACAAATATACCAGTATGCAAGAGGGCTTTTTACATTAAATCTCTATGTGCATTTGCCCATATCGATTCTATTTTTTTTTTTTTAAGATGGGCAGTCCTTGAAATCACTTATATCACTATTCTAAACCGTACTTTGAATGCCATCTGGTTCTAATTGATTTAATTTCACTTTTTTTCCATTTTTTTCCAAAACCAAACTCACCATTTATTGCTGTTCTTGAACTTCAGCAGGGATGGCTTTCTTTACTAACTGCATCAATTTCTTTCTTTTCACCAAAAAAATTATCTCATGGAATGAGTCACTGAATAATCCAGTTTTGACCAAGACTATAACATTTTCATCTCCCTCAAACTATTAAACTACTCTAACATCTCTTGAGAAAATGAATATAGGGGGAGGGCCTGCTTTCATATACATCCAGAATTCTGAAAAGTTAAAAATCTGTTGCTTTTTAGTTTTAATATCATCATCTTTAAATTTAAAAAGAAGAACCTTAGACTTATATCACTTTGAATGAAATGCCAGGCTTTCTTTCTTTACCTGCTTTTTAGTTTCATTAAAAAGTTTTTATTTGGTCTAGGAATTTTTTAAATAATGAGAAAAGTAGCCTATCTTTTAGTCTTTCCATAATAATGAGCTTAAAAATTTGGATATGAAAATCGAAACATGGAAATATTTTTGTCTACCATATAATTTTAGTTAAAAGAAAAATGACTTTTTTGAAGCAGTGTGCCATAATTTTCATAAACAGCGAATGGTCCAAGAAAAAAAAGTAATCAAAAGCAGTACAAACAATCTTTTGGAATACATATGTAGGTACGCTTTAACAAACTGATTTTAGACATGGATCAAACACTAGCCCTACATTGTATCATTGATGGCCCTAGAATTACGTTGTTGTTTTTTTAAGGTTCTTAAACATTTATTTTATCTGTTAACAAAAGTTATGCACTTATAATTCCTTTATCACCAGTTCACTCATTTCACAGTTTCAGCCTTTGATTTACTCCATCCCAGTGTCATGTAATTCTGTCTTTCTTCATCATTAAAAATAATATCCAAGAGAATAATACTTAAACAAATTCCTTTTATACCTCATGTTACTTAATACAGAATACATTGTATGGATCAATCATAGAACATATCATAAATATTTCTTGCTTGCCAAATAGTCAAACTGTTGTTTTACAGGTTATTGATGATTTTACATAGAGAAGATATATCTTTGTCCTTCATCAGCATAACTCCATGAATGCAGATGAGATAGAAAACTGAGATGTCGTTTAAACAGATTTCTCTGTTTCATTTTTGAAATATACAAGTTGAGTTTAGTTGGTTTAACGTCCAACGTCAGCACTATATAGGCTATATTAAGGACGGGCTCCAAGATTGACCTTTGACAATTTTGTGTGCTTCCACACACGAGACAGGGCGGCAATACCATGAGCCCGTCTCAGCTGGTCACACTATAATGACTCCGAATCAACCTGTTCTGGGATGAAATTGGACAAATAAATCTGCCTATCATGGGATTCAAACCGCGGCCCCTCTGATCTGAAGACCAACGCTCTACCACTTGAGCCAATTTGTCCCCAGTTTGAAATTTGCATCCTTGTGTTAAACAGGAATGTGTAAACTAATCATGGTGTCCAGAGATATGAATAATAATAAACTTAACAGAACCTTTATATTATTTTGTCAACACTGTTACATCTGTCATCTTAAAGGAGTACATCCCAGTCCTCAGCAGGCCACAAGTCATCAAGAACAAGAAAAACTTTGAATGGGGGAACATTTATGAGGATCATTTGGTACTCTTTAGTTGTTCAATGTAATCCCCATCAATGTCGGCTGCTTGTCAATAGACTTCCTTCAATGTATGTAGTCTTTTAAATGTCCACAGAAAAAAAAATAAAAAAAGCAGCAACAGATGCCTTTACATAGATGTTGTGTGTATGTACAAATTGAACTTTCATCAATCCTAATTATTACAGAAAATGTATGTATCTATATTTAGTCAAAATTGGACGACATAGAGGCTCTCTTGCACAAGTCTTTTTTTACGTTTTTGTTCATATCAGCTTGTAAACGTGTTTTTTTCATAATGTATGTGTTTAAGCTAGATGAGTGCTGATTTCTATTATCTAGCTTTAAACATTTTTTTCCAGATCCCCTTCCCCATTCCAAGTATTGCGAGCAGTTCAAGCATTGATGCTCTGACCATCCAAAATAGTTACTCTCAGTTATCTTCTAAAGAAATCACCATAAATGTGCACAGAATGTGAAAGAGAAAAAAAAAGCTTTGAAATATATTTAGTCAGTTTTTTTTTTTAAAATCAATTCTGTTTGCAGACAGAAAAGTAAATCACACAAAAAGAAAGAAAGAAATGTTAATTGTTATAGATGAGTCCATTAAGTAGATTGAAAAGATAGTGATGCAGGAAGTTCTGCCAAAAAAAAATTCAAAAGTTGAAATAAAGTTGACTTGTTTACATTTTTATAAAAAGAAAAAATTTCAATTCAGTTGCAAATCCTAAGTCAGGAAAAAATGTATTTTGTGATTGTTTGGTATATAGCAATATGAATTGATATTTTTGTGTCTCAATCTTGGCAGGAATTTAAAACACCAATTTGCAATGTTGCCTCCTAACTGTTACTTAAAGTAAAATTATATGTTTTTGCGTTTTGAGTAGTTTGTACCATCATTGTTTGATTTTGATATCATGAATTCTAACAAGACTTAGTCTCTCTGTGCTGAAGAAGTTGTGTAGTGCAATGTGAGTGTGAGGGAATGTTACATACAGCTATGATGATTTTTTACTGATTATTGTACTCAGATTTTTATGGGTCCTGATCCTTTGACTACAAAATAAATTTAGGGCTCTAGCCTATTGATTTGATCTTCAGTCCACATATCTGAAGATTTGCCAATAAATTTGTCAATTCCTTTTTTTTTTTTTTAAGGACATGACTTTTTTTTTTAATCATCACTCCTGACATGAAATTAAAAAAAATGTTTGTTTTTTTTCAAAGTAATTTTTCTTTTGCAATGTATTTAATACTCCCGGCTAGAAGTGGAATAAACATCCAACTGTTTTATGCCCACACATAGGGATCTTTAAATACTGAGACACACACATTTGAATGAATACTTGAAATACCAGCCCTAAGTTCAATTTTAAGCCGACTTTCAGAATTAATTCTGAAAGTCTCTTTCCCTAACTAAGCTGTTGATCATCTATCATTTATATATGTGTTAAACTTTTAACTACATGCCAAGTACCGGTAGGTTCAACTGCAGGAAATATTGTGAACAAGTTGCAGTTAAATTTTAAAAAGAAGATTTTATGAACTTGTCTACTGCAGATTCTTTTATAAATATTCTTCATTTAAATGATAATTACACTTCTTTCTGCTGTCTGTAGTTTGTTCGGAATCAGAATATTATCAGTCAATCTTTCTTATAAGTTAATAAAAAAAATTGTAGACTAAAAAGCAAAAAAGAAATGTATTAAATCAAAGAGGAATGTGGGTTAGCAAAAATACTTGTGAATAGCACCCCCACCCCTTTTGTTAAGCTTTTAACACAGAATATTCGCAATAGCTTTTATAATGTGCTCTCTCTATGGATATTTGAATAATAGTGTTTAATAGAAGAATTTGTAAAAAAAAAAAAATAATAATTTTCAGAATATTTATTGTTGACGCCCTCACAAAGTGGTAAATTTTATTTCTGGTTGTGAGTCATCTTCCTTTTGTTTTTTTTGCCTAATTAATGTTATCTCAAATTCATAATTAGTATTACGGTATCTCCATTTCAGCCTAATCTGCACAGGTCATTTTAGATCCCTAACCTCTGCTATAGTTTTTAAAGAACAAAATATAATAAGTTTAAATGGATTGATAATTTATTTGTTTCAGTTGTTTTCCTCCTTCACGAAATATATTGTCTACTTATTGCAGTTTGTTTAACAAAGTGCTCGAAAGTGATAGCTATCTTGGTTGTAAACAGTTATTTATAATGTACCTGCACAAGATGTTGCTGCTACAAATTTAACTCATTGTTGCACATTAAAACTAACAGCTTGTTCTTCCCTTTAATAATTCACCACTATACAAATTATAGCCTCTTTTCTTAAACTTTATTTTTTTGCATGGTTTATACACTTTGTTATCTGTTATCTTTTATAAAATTTAATTTTTTTTTTCAATTTCTCCTAGGCATTAATTATTTAAAAAAAAGAAAATTAATAGTCATTCTACTTTTCTAGTAATTAGTATTATATGTGACATAACTAACATAAAAAGGGGAAAATAACTTTTACCCCTAACGTTATTGCCTTGAAATTAGAAAAAAAAGTGACTTGAACGACCTATAGGATAAAGTAAGATACTCTTTTTAAATCCTGAATAATTTAGAATAAGTTAAACTTTATGTAAGTTAACAAAGCAATTCATTGGGATTTATTGCTGAACTTATAATTCATGCTTATGTTAATCATGAATTGAGTGTTTTGTTCATAATTTGTTGAATTTTCTGGAAGTGTTTAGCATAAATTTTCTACTTAAAAGGAAGCTCATATGATTGATTTCTATGCATATGTAGTTATCTTAAGATAAGCTGGTTTTAAACAGGGAGGCAGTGGGGCAAAAATGGAAAGAGAAACACACACAAATAAGCACAAATTAATAGGGAAACTGAATTAAATTCATCCTCTTAAATATCTCAGAACTAATAAGATAGATACAGGAAGACATTGAAAAATATACAGTTTTAAAAAAATGGTGGAAAAAAATTATCAGCGCTTAAAGTAGCCTATATTTTCATAAAATATTATTGAAAGTCATTGAGAGGTGTATTTAACTTATGTTTCTCTTTTGCTCAGGGTTTGGGCATGATGACAACAGTCACTCTTCCAGTATATAACACAAGTAGCACTTCTGTAAGTTTTATTGTAATTGCCAGAATAATACCATTATCACAAATTGTTTTATTGTAAAAAAAAAAAAAAAATTTATAGTCGTTTTACTGTCAATCTTGGGTAAACTTTGTACGCTGAAATTTGTCTTATACCGTATATGTTGATATATAAATTGATCTGAACAGTTTAGACAATATAATCAGTTCAATTAATAGGTCCTACTTAATTTTTGAATAGGATGAAGATATATTGGCAGAGCCAGCAATATCGTTATAATTATCTGTTCCTCAACTTGAGATGCACTGTTTCTTTGCATGGAGACCTATCAATTTTTTCATCTCAAGATATGCACATAGAAAGACTGTCCAAAAAGTAGAAACAATATTAGCAAAACACAGCTTGAATTTATATCTGTTCCTGGTTTCTATTTTCATTTCAAATTTATTTTTCAGTCCAATCAAACTATACTTGGCGTTGTAGGAATAGATGTCACAACAGCTCAATTAGAAGCCAGAACTCCATTTGATAAGGTAAGTTGTAGTTTTTTCTTCCAGAAGAAATGCAAAACCACAATAACAACTTTTTAACTTTCGGATATCTTCACATGGGAAAACCAAAACCTAAAATTTTTTAAAGTGAATTATGGATTAAAAGGAAATTGATCAAAATGTAAAGTAAAACTTTTTTTTTTCTTTGATAACATTTAAAATTAGAATTGCAATAACCCAGTAAATAGAATGCCTAATGTCTAATCAGAGATTTTGCTACCTACTGGTTGCCTGAAAGTCTATATAATGTGATGGGCTGAGACAGACCTCATGGTATCCTTGCTCTATTTTTGCAGCAGCTCTTTGAACTATGAATGGTGTCTTGCATGCTAAAAAAACGACCAAATGATTAAAAAGAAATAGGCCCTGCAAAAGTGCAAATTCCTACTTTACAAGTAGCAATTTTTTTTTAAAATTCTTTATGTTGGAAGAACTTGTTTCAAAGGGTTGTTTCAACATTAAAAAATATTTATTATACTCAGCTATTTGATCTCTAATTAAACTTTATATGATCTAGGCTCTTTTTCATTTTTCTTTATTGAACATTTCCATTTCTCAGATTGGACCTATTGGTTATTCATTTGCAATAAATCCCAATGGATATGTTGTGTTTCACCCGAATCTCAAGACATCTGTAAGTAAAATTCAATCTTAAACTTGCAAAACAGTATTAGTTTAGAAAACACACAAAATAAACCCTCACCTATTGTAAGTTTGATTAATAAAATAGGCTTGTATTGTATGATGTTTATACTTTCAACACTAGGTTTTTGTATTAGGCCTACTTTTACTATTATATGGGAATAATTTAAGCAAGATAAAACTGAGAAAACTCCTTAGAAAATATGAAAGAACTGAAGAACTATTTCAAACCCTTTGAAGGTTTGAAACATAAGATTGTTTGTGGCATTTGTTTCGACATACTTTTTTAAGGGGACCAAAATTAAATAATTTTTATCTGTAACTAATGCTTGTAGCTGAACAAATTTGCAAGGAACTTGGTGCTAAAAATGTAGGCTATTACAAACAAATATATAAAAAAAAGGTCACGAACGTCAAGTTTTATTAATAATGTTACAAAATACAGAACATATAGCATTAAATATGTTTCTTTCTACAATTCCACTATATCTCTCGTTGTTCTAAACCATGTCAATTCTATTTTAAATCATTCAGGGCAAGTACATGACGGAACCACCCAATGTTGACATTTTAGACCTGGAAATAGATAATGAAAATGAAAAAATGATACAGGTAATAAATATAGAGGTCAACACATAAAATATGATAGGCATTGCCACAACAAAAATAATGTTTCTAAAGCTAATTATGTGTGGGTTAGACCTGTCATATTGCATGTTCATTGTGTCATAGAATATCATTTATCCTAAGATGTGTCAATTTACCAAGAAAAATAGAGTAAATGATTCAGAAATAATTTATGCTGTAAACATAGGCTACCTGTCTATTTAATCTACTATCTATCGCTTTTTTTTTTTTAAATAGATTTGATTTTTATATTTGTTACCACATTTCTATTCATAGTGATTAATACATTTTGTGAAATTTACACGAATTATCTGTCTATTCTTTATATTATTTACTTCTTGGCAATGTGCGAGATAGACACTCTGTACCCTTTAAAAAATGAAATGCATAATTATATAACATTGTAAATGTAATATAATTGTGCTTGAAGTAGTCTGAAAGAGCTGAGCATTCCTTTACTTTTAAAATAGACTTTAAAATATTACAACATAAATAAATGGAGGGTATGATTTGCAATAACTTACTAAAGCTATGTTTTAAAGAGCAAAACACTTAAATTCTTTAAATATTTTTCCTTTGCTGTTGTTATATTTATGATTGACCAAGGAAACAGCTAGTAAATTTTGTTCCAATACAATTACATTTACTTGTAGATCAAGTAGGAATGGTCAAATACTCTAATTGCAAGGGTAGAAATCCCATAAAGTAAATTTTGAAATGATATGTATCATAAATATTTTTGGTCTTTCCTTTCATGTAGCTCAGAAAAGACATGATCAATGGAAAGACTGGCATGACTGAAAGAATCCGCTCTTTATTTTTATCTCCTGACCAGGTGAGTTGAATCTCAAGCTTTGCATTATTTAGACTCATTTTCTGTTGATAGTTGATTGTTTAAATATGAACCATCAAGAAAAAGATGATCTTAAATCAAAGTTATAAGGTAAAGCTTTGATAATTATTAATTAATAATTTACAGTTCAAAACATTTCAGAACATTTGAACAATATTTCTGAAGACTCTCATGTTTTTTTGTTTGTTTTTGTTTTCTTCATCAGCGCTTTATTTCTTTTGATGAAGCAATATTCGCCTACACATCAATCAAGAATACAACTTTCAGGTAAATAAATTGGATGTGCCTAAAGTCTATGTTTCATGCGATATAATTTTTTACACTAATGCATATTTTAGTTAAAAAATAAAATAAATGAAGGGAAGTTGAGGGGAGACAATTAACTTTTCCATCAAGATATATGATGATTAGGTGAATCTATTTTAGTGTTTTTCTAATTTTACAACTTTTTTTTTCCTGCCGCACAATGAATACCCTCTTCCTACTCTGTCTCTATAATGTATTAACTGTGCTGTCTTTCCAAGCTTGTCTTCCTGTCTGTCTGTCTGTCTGTCTGTCTGTCTTCCTAGCTTCCCTTCCCTCTCTTTCTCTCTTCATTCTTTCTCTCTTTCACACTCACACATACAAACTCTCTCTATTTTTCTCTGTGTGTTTGCCTTCTTGAATAAAAGTGTGCTGCATCCTTCTTTTTTCAGCTTGGGCCTCAGCATTCCTTCCTTCAAGCAAAAGTATTTTGTTTTTGATGCAGACATTAAAAACTTTGGTATGTTGACAGGATGATCACCCTATCTGTTTACTTTTTTTTTTTCAAAACTTCAATGAACATTATACACTATTTTGCAATGAGTGCAGACTGGGCAAATTACTTTTTGCTCTATGGTTACGTTTTTTCTTTTCCCTTTTTCTTTCTAGGCTTTCATTGTGAAAAAAGAAATTTACCAAAGAACTGTTTGTAGCAAGCACTTTTAAAATTATTTTGTTTCTATGAAAGTTTTATATTTAAGAATTTTTACATGCCTTTAATTAATAAAAGAGACTTTAAGGTTTGTTGTTTTTGGTTTTTTAAATTATTTTGTTTCTATGAAAGTTTTATATTTAAGAACTTTTACATGCCTTTAATTAATAAAAGGGACTTTAAGGTTTGTTGTTTTTGGTTGTTTATCATGCAGAGCACAAAAGTAATTAAAAATTAATGTATTTCCATGCATATTTAAGTAAATAATGATTATTTAGAGAAGGATGCAGATAAAAACAAAGACAAAAGAAAGATGTGATGTGACGGTAATGTTGATTAAGTGATATATTTGTATTTGTTTTGTTTTTGTTTTTCTTAAGATTGGAAGGTTGGGGATGAGTCTTTACTGGACAGCCAGATTAGTAAAGATTTCAAGGTGCTTGTAGCTCCATGGTGAGTGATGGCAGCATGGATCGTCAGGGGAACAGTTGTGAAACAACCAGAGTGAATTGGGCAGGAGTCAATTTTTTAAAGTTATTTTCAGTGTCTTAAAAAGCATTTAAGTGCATTTTAAGAGACTTACAAAACTTTTAACTCTATCATTGGTAGAACCAAAGATAAATCATTTTATTTGGAAATGGAAAAAGTGAATTTAGAGTTGTTTTTTATGTTTAAAGGGCTCTAGCTCAAAATTTAGACCAGCGACTTGTGCATGATTCATCATGGTTGACCCACATGTGGATCTTTGTGTGTATAAATAATTTATTTAAGTATATGTATTACGTAAAAATTAAGGGGAAAATGTACATTTTCACAAGCTTTTTTTTCTTTTCATTTTTTTCAGTAATATTTAAGGAAAAATGGCATGCAAGGGGTAAATTTGTTTTTTGCATGTTAACTCTTTAAGCCCTCATGCCCATTTCGTGTTTTGACATAGATCTATAAATGGAAAGAGGATATTTTTTTTGTTTTCCCTCATTTTTTATGATTTTACCAACCGCACACTGTGGCCGCTGGGGTTGAAAGAGTTAAGGTATTCTAAAAGCTACATGACATAAAAATATTATCACAATGCAGGACACAATAAATTCAAAACATTCTTATTTTTTCTTTTTGAAAAAGCATTTTCCATGATATGATAATCAGTCCAATTATTAACATACAAATGTATAAATAACAACAATGATAAAGCCCAAGCACTTTAAACATGAACATGATCATTTTGATATTGGTTATTATCCAACCATATGCCAAGACAAATTAATTGAAATGTAAAATTTAGGTTTAAAACGTGAGGCTGAAATGGCATGTATGTTTCAATGTTTAATTTTTTTTTATCTGTCCCAGGATATATCACAAAAACCTGACAAAGACAAAAGATTTGCCAAATGACATTGAGGATATTATAAAACTAATGGATAAACAACCAAATCAAGATGAATGTAAGTCTTTTTTAAAATTCTGTAATAAGTTCTTGATCCCAAGCGTATTTGTTGCAAAATGTAAAATTTAGGCCTATTACATAACCAATTTGAAGATCAAGACTGCGTCAACACTGCATAATTTGTTTTCTTCCTCATGAGATAATATGCCTATGATGATACAGGAAGCAGGAGTTTGTCCAATAAATATTGCAGCTGCTTTTAAAACTTTGCAACAAACTTTCAAGGATTTTTTATTGGCAGGACTTGAATTTTTATACAATTTGTTGAAATTGGTCAGCATCTATTTTCAACCAATATAAATATGGTTGCAACATATTCATAAGTTACCGTTAAAAACTACTTCAACCAATGAAATTAGTGCAGCAGTGTTGTTCGACCAGATTATTTAAATTATTATTATAATTATTATTATTA
>RQTK01000146.1:290610-325610 GCA_003991915.1 Elysia chlorotica
TTTTTTTTTTGTTTTTTTTGGCAAGGGCATTTTAGCATGATATTAACCCTATGAGTTATTTTGTAAAAAAAATTAGAAAGACCTAGTTGTTCAATGAAGAAACAAATAACATAGGCGATATTCAAAACATATTTTGTGAAATTTTTTTTTACAAACCTCATCTTTAAAATCAATCTCTCCAATATAATATTTTATTAAAAACGCACAAACTTAAAAGATAAAATTATGCAAATCTTAAACTAGTTTCTATAGTGACAAATTATAAACTAGTAATTGAAAAATAATTTTGTCATGATAAAACTAACGCCTAAAGCAATAACCACAAGTAGTTTTTTTTCCAGACACACATATTTTTTTTTAATAACATTTTAGAACATGACATTTTTTTTCTCGTAAAGTTGATTGGATACTTCAAACGCCTGACTGATACACTTTACCACTAAATAAGTCTTAATGCATCTTGTTTGCTTTTTTTTTCTTTTTGCCTTGAAATTTCTACCTAAAAGTAACAATCTATTTAAAATTAAAAAAAAAAAAAGAATTTTGTTTCAATCAATCAAAAAAAAAGATAATGAACACATTTTCCATAATTTTGATCTTTCTTTCTTTTTCATGCATAAACAAAAAACAATTTGCATGGCATTTCTTGCCTTTTGCTCTGCTTGCACGATTTTTTTTTAAGTGCTACAGATCGTGAAGGGGAGAACAGTATGAACAATATTGTATTTGTTCTAAACTTATATCCCAGGAAGCATTTTAAAGATGCGCTAATTAATGCAGTGTTGCTCCATAAAGATTATGATTGTTTGATATCTTCCCACTTTTTAAAAGAATAGGGAGATGGGATATGTGATGGAAGAGTAGAGGAGATTGCCTCACCCAATCATTTAGATCGTATGGTGATGTTAATGGTTTTAATGTAAATATAATTGGGAAAGGGGTTGGAAATTGGGGGGGGGGGGGGGCGTTAAAAAAATAGGGAGTTAGTACATCCACTAATGTTCTTTGGTTTTCACTGCATCATAATATTCTGGAAAGGATCCAAAGATAAAAGTTTCGCAATTTTTTCAAATTCGTTTTCTTTTCATGATATATCTGCTTACTTCATAACAATAGTGATTGAATATGAATGTTGTTCACCTTTTAACCTTAAAGCAATGCAAGCAATTCTGGAGGATCAAATGGCTTTGGACGGTAGGGGTTATGTACTAACTGGTACATCCATCATCTTTTTTTTTTTTTTAAACATTTCCTGCATCAGTGGCTTCATTAAAACATTCCCTTAATTGGCAAATGCTCTGACCAGCATGTTTTCATTGCTGAAAGCTTGGTTTTGTAAAAGTTGCCATGAGTTGGGTTGACATGTCGACAAAGCTTATCCCATCTATCTTAAAATCATGGACTCCCATTTGTGTAAAAATAATGTAAATGAATTTTCATCGTTTTCATGTCTAAAAGGAAGAATACTTATTATAAATCATGAAGTTGATGTATATCTCTCCTTTTCTTTTCATATTTTTTTTTAATGATTGTTTATTTATTCTTTCTTCCTACCCATAAGCACTATGTCTAAGTCAATGGTTTGTGTTTAATAAGGTGTGAAGCAGCCTCACATGATGGGCCAAGTCACGGGACACGTTAAAATAAGCTACAGTCAATTATGATCAATATTTAACACTTAATTGCCTTGGCAAAATTTTTTTTTTTTAAATGTAGTTCTTCACTAAAATCTTTATAACTTCCTGCTTATTAATTTTGAAGATAGTCTAAGTAGGTACGGTAGTTAACATATTTTAGCCAATTTTAAAAGATAAAATGATACTACAGTATTAAGTTTCCTATTTTTATCATCACTGTCATAAATAATTGTCTCTCCTTTAAAAAATTCTTACATTTATTCAATCCATTTTGTGAGAAAGCTACACCTTGTACCATTCCTGTTGGTTACTTCTTATGTGAATTTAACGCAATAGACCTCCGTTCAGATGCCTTGTCACAGTCCTAATCTAAAAAAAACGTACAACAAATATTTAACATGACCAGAGGGTAACTGAGGCACATGAAATATGGCCAAAAGAACATATTGCTCTGAAAACAACTATCAAACTTCTTTTCTCTCAAGTATTTTGTCAATAATTGTATCATTGTGCCATTTCGTCTATTATTTGAGAGTGTTAGAAATAACAACCATGCTTTATAAATTTATCATGTTCCCCTATCGTTTTTTCTGTGTTCAAAGTTGTTACTGTATTTCCCTATCAAAGATTCCGAGCACTATCAATTCTGATTTTCTCAAAATTCATAATCCTTTTATCAAATGTGTATCTGCTTTGTAAGGTGAAAAAAATCAACTATATCCAGTGTTTCATCATGTTCAAATTTTAATTCGGTCATCTCGTTTTAGGTCTATATTTCAAAATTTGATAAGACTTTATGTACAAGCATGTATTTATCCACATTCCAAGCAAATACTTGGGTCATCTGAAACACTTCAAAAGCCTCTCCGTCTTTCTCCTTATAAATGATATTTTTACTGCCATGACTCTGTTTCAAGTAAATGTCTTGTTAAATGTATCCCTTAAATAGTTTCAGTATGTTTCAGCAAATTAAGAGATCATACCTTCGCATTTCTTCAGCAATCATAATTTGTTTCTTTTATTTTTCAATGAACATGTCAACTTAATGGTTACTTATAGGCCTTTACATATTTTTTCCCATGGAAAGAAAGTACAGCAGACATAATTTTTTGTATTCTATCTGTTGTGATTGGGGGCTGATATGATATAAAGAAGTGCCTAATTTATGGGCACTTTTTTAATTTTTAGGATCCACTTGCTGTAATTTATTTTACAAAGAATCTCATTCTTCATATGATCTTAACCAATGAACACCTCTCTGTTTATTTGCCTTTTTTTTTAAAACTGAATGTTTTTATTATTAAATTTTGTTCATCTATTCATCAGCAAAGTGAGGCGTGTTGCCTTGTATTGCTGCAGATAGATGTTCTTCTATCCAAAGCCTTTAAGTTTTCGCTATCAAGCTATCCTTCATGCCCCTCTATGTACAATTTGTTGACCTTTTAAATGCTTTAAATATTTGTTTCATGTTACAACACTTTATTTTTTATCTGGATATAGGGGCCTACAAGTTTTGAGCTCTGAAGAAAAGCAGTGGTTTTGGCATCATTGGTTTCAACTATCAGTATAAAAAAATTAAAAATATCTTTAGAAATTAAGAAATGGTGTTTGTTGAAAAAAGCTGAATGCAAATTTGGGTAAACTTTACATTTTTACCTGAAAAGAAAATTAAATAATTTATGTATACACAAATTGCCAATTTAGTATCCCAACCAACCAACCAACCACATCTATAGGCCTAGTATTTTAATTTAATATACATATATTTTTTAACTTAAAAAATACAAACCAGTTATTGTATAGAACAAAATTAAAGGCGGATGGTGCGTCTTAACCCTTAAAACGTGAGATTTTGGTAGGGATTTTGCAGAATTTTCCCAAAAATGTTAGCGTGCCCTTTTCAATTAATAGCAGCTGGCAGCAGTTGATTTCATTTTGAACAGTAAGACTCTACACATATTTTGATGATAACATACATCTGTGACTATGGACCTCTCTGTGTATTCTTTCCATGTGAATGCTTGTTTTCTGGCCTCCTCTCAAGAAAACCCCTATGCTTTAGTTTTGAAAGCATATTATTGACGAAAAAATCTCTCAGAATTATTAGTGCATACATTTTTTTAAATCAAAAGATTAATCTGTTTCGTTTTCTTCATGCACTCTATTTTTTTTTAAATACAAATGCGTTTGATAAAACAAAATTCTGGGTTTCTATGCTTTACCGACTAGTTAAAACTTTAGATATAATTGCCTGATTCTAACATTCTAACAATTTAATGACAAATTACTCTTTTAACACAGTTTCTAATCCTGTTCTTAGTATGAAATGGAATGGTGAAACAGGGCTCAAATTGGCATTTTGCTTGATTTATTTTAATATTTAGCATCACTTAAAGATTGACTTTTTAACCTTTAGAGTCTTAAAAAGAATGCCAGCCAAGCATCTGTATGTGTTGAGATGTTTTATTTAAAGTTGAGGCAATGGAAAGATATACATTCTTTGTTTAGGGCCTACTTGGGTCAGGTTCAGTGTATTGTTAATAAGGTACCTGAATCACTTTAGGGTTTGATTTGAAGAGAATAATGGTAATAAAACCACCAGTAATGATAGTTAATACAATCCATTCACCTGTAAAATAAGGGGGAAAAATCACTTAACAAAAAATGTAAAAAGCTCTTCTGAAAAGCAATACATTGCTTACTTCAAAAACATTTCTAACTTTTAAAACATTACTATGCTTGATTCCTATTTAAAAAAAAAATTTATGTTAAATCTGATGTCTTTTAAAATTATTTTTAGTTTGGGTTGTTTTTTTTTTATAGTTTTTTTTTTAACATTTTCATATTCTTTATCTATATTTTAATTTTTATTTGATACATTCTGAAAAAAAAGTCTGTTTGGGAGGAAAGATTTAGTTAATGGTAATCGTAGAATGTTAACATCAAATTAATACAAAAAGCCTAAAAATTTCAACTCTTCTGTGTTTATAGGACAGACATTTATTTATGATTAGAAATGAATACCCTTTAGCATCTCAAAAATTCATGGCATTGATTTTTAATTCCCATTATACTTAGATTTTCTGTAATCTTATATTTTTCAGTTTGGCTAAAGTGGATGCTATGAAGATCAACTCAACAGCAACTTTTGTCATTACAAGCGGTGGAATGACTTTTGTGCATCCCGCTAGGTAACCCTTCTATTTAAACTCTTATAGATAGATACCTTCATATTTTTTGTTCTACTAATATACAAGTCTATTGGGCCAAAGTATATGTATGATCTGATTACATCATAAATATAAAGAAAACAAATCAGTCCGATTAAAAAAAAATGAGCCTAGCGGGGTTCTTGCTTTTCTTTTTTTTTTATTGAGGAACATAAAGCAAATGAGTTGTTTTTTTTTTAATCAAGGCATTATAAAAGGTATTGCACAAATAGAAGTTATGAAGTTGTTGCATCTTTTTTCCCACTTTTGAAAATTTTTTTTTTTACTGCAGAAAGCCCCAACAAAATTAAGTGGTAGATACATATTAAAATGTCATGAAAACAGTGTACCAATCAGATCTTAATGACAAAATGGTAGAAAAAAAATGACTTTAAGGTTAAGGCAAAGATTGTGTTTTTATGATCAGGTTAACAGAAAAAGAACAAGATTAACTTCATCCTTAATCAGATAAACTAATGCTGAATACATTTGACATCAATGAAAAGAAGTACGGAAGACATCATAGGCCTACACAAAAGAAATATGCGATAAAATATGCACAATAAGGATAATAACAAAGTTACTTTTTGTATTCATCTCAAAATTCGAGATACCATCACTTTTGTTTTGTTTTCTATGTCTCATATTTCAATTTGGTTTTGTTTGTAGACTTAAATTATCAATCTTCCCTTTTTCAGTGAGGCACAATTCTTTGAATCTCATCGGGATCCAAGAAAGTCATCTCTTTTTACAAGGGCCTTACATTCTAATGGGTGCATTTTGAGTGCAGACTACACAAAAGGTATTTGACGCTGAAAAGTGCTACTCTTTTAAATCTATCTTTGCTTTTTAATAATACAAGTATTTGCAAGTGTATTCTTGCTAATAACGCTGTTTAAACTTTTGATTTTCTAATGCATAAATCCGCATTTTTTTTAACTGTATTAACTGGCAAAAGCTTGCATATTTTTGTTTAGATACTCCTTATTACAAAAAAAACTTGATGATGTCAAATCATCTTTTTATATTTTATTCTCAACTTTTACTCTCAATTTTTTGCCATTTTTTAAAGTGCAGTGACGGTAAAGGACTATTGCTCTGCCCTTTTAAAACCCAACTGGATCACTAATGTCAAAATTGTCTCTTTTTTTCCCCAATCATTTCAGATAACACAACAACCTCTTCTGTAACAATAACATGCTATGTCCCTGCAAAAGATGGTGATGAAACATTTGACAGATCAGCAGGTAAACTTGCTAAGTGGGCCCATCATCATAAAATAAATTGTTTCATGTTGAACATCCCATAAAGTGCTTTATAATGTGTTGGTTCACAAAAAAGAAGTACAAGTCCTGTTATACAACTTTGTTTCTACATGTGTAAGTGCAAATAGTAGATAAGAGTAGATTTCACTGCACTGTTATAGTTGAACATTTAATGAAACAGTAAAGAAACAATGTTCATCTTCTTATACTGGAGCTAAAATCAAATAACAGGTTTTTGAGTTGATCAAGTAGCAAGTTGTTAATTTTTCAAATTTGAATTTACGATAGTTTGTTGAAATGTAGCAAATGTCAAGACTTACTATCTTTTTTTTTTTTTTAATTTCCCAAAGTGTCTGGGGAGCGTTTTGAACACAGTGATATACTTGCCTATGTACATAAGAGTATAAAGAATACCCTGGAAAAAGAATCAAAGACAGATGTGCTTAGCTGCGAGGACGAGGAAGTAATTTGCTATATTCTAGATGATGGAGGTTTCTTGGTTGCTGGCAATGTCGACAATCCAGACCAATGGGTGAGTAGTTTTTTTTCATTAAGAAATGTGTCTCTTTACCTCATCAATGACATTTATTTCACTGTGAATTTTTGGATAATTTAAAGGAAGGCATATTAAATTAGAGTGAGTCATTTTAAGGAAGCATTTGCTACAAAAGATAATGACAATTTTGGGAGTTGATTGTGTTCTCCAAATCTGCAATATCAGGTCCTCTTTCTTCTAAAATGTCAATGAATTTATCCCAAACCAAGGCAAATGTTTTGGCTAAATGATATAGATTTATATATTTGATCCTGCACTAATTGAAATATACTTTTCTCAGATTGGACGATTCATAGGAGAATTCGACCCTCAGGTTTTTAATGAACTAAACAAAAGAATCTTTTCCAAGTGAGTAATTTATGTCTCAAATATACTGCACATATTCAAATTATCATCTTTAAACCTATCAATTTCACTGTTACATGGTTCTCTATTATTTGGGGAGAACTTTGAGATCAAATTGCTTTGTTCCGTATTGGTTGAGTAGGTGTTAGTATAACGTGATAGGTGCAAAAAAAAAATCCTGGTATCCCAACTCTGCCTCAGTGAAGCAACGAGTAAAGTTGCCAAACGTGAAAAAAGATTTACTAAAAGTAGACTTTAAGGGCATTTTTTGTTTAATTTACAAAGATGCCTTCCTCTGTTAGAATTTTGTGGATGACTAAAGTTGCACCAAAAAGTTTAACTTCAACTTGTATGTTCTCAAAGCCCATTTAGGAACCTATTTTTAAAATGAAAACTATTTCACAAACTCTAAAGCCAAGTCAAACAAGTCTTTATTGTATCCTTAAGCAGTTAATTTTACGTGACTCCCAATAGAAAAATACTAAAAACCTAGATTTTTTATGCCAAGGAGCATAGAGAAAAGTTTTTTTTTTTAATATATTAATCCATTCATTAAGATTAAATGCTACACTTTTGACAAAGTGCGTCTATTTTTGAAAAGGAAAAAACATCTAAAGTGCGACATTTAGATTACTCTTCATCATAGTTTTGAAACTTAACATTTTCTCATACACATAAAATAATAATGTGATAACAGAATAAATAAAATTGTTGATTTTTTATGAATACTCTGCAGAGTTGAACAATATGACTTCCAAAGCACATGTGAGAAGGAGAATCCTACTGCAAGTGCTGGTTTTCTGAACTTCAGAATTGTGAGTGCCCAAAAAATGTAATATAAATAAAAATATTTCTCTGAGGTAAGGAGCTCAGTCTATCCAGGTATAGGGTTATCTATTAAAACATGCTAAACATAGAGATGTTAAACCTAGGAAGATAGCAAATTTTCCTGTAGAGAATTTTGAGTTACAGAGCAAGTTTTCTCACTTTTTTTTTCTTTGTCATAAATGTCGTCATCATTTAGTATATCCAACAAAAGTGCTTGTCGTGCTGAAAATTGTGCAGTAGACTTATGTCCATGTCTTAAACTGAAGTGTTCCTCTTTTTCATAATGGAGATACAATGAAGGCCCAATTATATTTTGCGGATTTTGTAAGGTGAAAGTAAATGTTTATAGAAAATAATACTAGAAATGTTCAAGTCCTTTCAAGATTAAGTATATCTCAACTTAACTCTGGTAGCGCTATAATAGTTTCAAAATCAGCAGCTGTGAAGGTATCTGGACTAGTGCTGAGATGGTTTTATTGCGGCCACGCGCCTGAGTATTACGCATTGTGCGGTGTCATTGTTTTAAAACTGTCCTGGCTGGTGTTACGCAATCACCCTATCAAATGGAAAATTTCTCCGTTACCACGAGTCTAAAAGCTGTGTTTTCTTACTGGTCACATCCAGAAATAACTGACAATCAATTTTCAGCACATTTAAAGCATGTAGACCCACAGAGAGCCAAGTTAGTAAACACAACACTATAAAAAGTGAGAAGGCTTTGTGTGATCAGTGGTGTGTGACTGGAACCCTAGCTTGCTTGACCTTTGGGCTTTGTAGGCTAGTATGCAGTAGATGAATCAGCAAAACTTAAATGTTTGCGCAAAACAAAGGAGTAAAAGATGAGGGGGCCTTTTTGCATCATGCCTCTGTGTTCAGGACTGTTAGGGGGAAAAAATCAGAGGATGGTATTTGATATTGGTAGCAGAAGATTGAAAGCTCTCAGAAAATGTATACTTTCTGGAGTATCAACTAAAAACTAAGAGAGTTAGAGCAAATCAAAACAACACCTTTACAAAATGTTCTGCTGGCTGAGACAGCTGCAATTTTTATAAACAGCTGACCACCTGGCAACTTGGATTATGGCTACCAGCCTAGCATAAGAAGCGTTAAGTTAAAGGTTAAAATGTAAAGAAATTCTCTGGGCATAGGTGCAACAGTGGAGATGGGTAATATTGTTTTTTCTTGTTTGATTTACAGCCCTCAACTGACCTGCTGTTTGATGCGCTCAATGTGGGATGGTGGAGTAGTAAAGTCTCTTGGTTTGTAATTTTTCTTCATAGAATGAAAATGTCCATTTTTAAAGATATCCATGTTTTCCGTATGTGTACAAGAAAATTTGTTGTCTATGTTATTATTTATTTATTTTATTGTATATGCTTCAAAAATCAGTTTTCTTGATTGAACTATGAGATATATCATCACCTAGCTGAAACAAATAGTCTTTCTCACAAATTATACAGACTCACTATAAAAATTTTTTAACAATGTCCAATATATTTGTTCTATAACGAGAAAAATCGGCTTGGCCACATTTTTAAAATTTTGAATTTAAAATAGCTCACAGTTAGTAAAAAACAATTTCAGAAACTTTCTTTTATTGTATGTTAAAAACTATTGATTTTGAGAGAGACCATTATGTCAGCAATGAAGTCTTGTTTCAACTTTTCTTAGATAAAACCACTTTGCAAAATATTTTCATGCACATAAGTATATCACTAAAAAGTTTACATTACTTATCTTAATATGTTATAATACTATTCTGTTTGTTATGATTTTAAATGATCAAAATAAATTGTCCTTTCAGGGCTTTGACAAGTTTCAGCTTGTATAGGTAGGTCTTCACCTTGCTCTACTTGATCATAAGTTATCACATATACATAGGCCTATATTGCTGCGGCATATAATTTCTTTTATAATACGTACAAAACAGTTTTGTTTTATCGTTAAAAATACAGCATCACTGTGTCATTCTGGAAAGCCATTATATTGTTTAAAACTGTTGTTATCATATGCATTATTGACAAACGGTGTGGCTAAAATAAAATTCCTTATTTTTAAGTTCACGCTCATAGGTTTCAAGACATGAATCTCATTTTGAGGTTCAAGAAAGACCCTAGCATTTTGTTTTATTTTTATTTGAATAATAATACTTTAAAAATGGTGATTTTTCTTCGAGATTTTATGTACCACTGCTTTGATATTCTATTTTGAATACTTAAAAAGTGTGGACTCACATAACTCTCACAGCGTATGGACAAGTGTAAAAATCCTGACATACGATTAGGGTTAAAGCTTTTATAAATAAGTCTATACTCATAGGTCTCGTTTCAACTCCATGTGCTGGAAGAAAAGAATGTCTGTTAAGTTTTGGAGCATTTATATTAGCAAGCTTTTTTGTTACTATCCTAATAGAAATAAGAATTTGTTTTCATTCTTTCAAAAGCGTCCTTTATGTGAATCATCTATACCAGTCAGCTGCAACTCTAGGCACTATTAAATTGTTTTTAGTCATAAAACAGAAAGATTTTTGTTGTTTTTCAACCTTTGGCTCTCTTTTAAACATCATTTGGCCTTTTTTTTCTAATTTAAATTTATTTTGATCATCATTGACAGTCATTATAGCTTGTATTCCTAAAGTTTCAGTAAGAAAAAGAAATATATAACTTATGAACTGAAAACATTTTATTATCATCTAGAAATGGGCTGACACAGAAAAATTACCTGTTTATCATTATTTGTGAACATTTCTATAGCTATGATCATATGCAAGGTATAAAAAAAAGTTCACTTCACATCCCAAATTAATTTGTAATGTAAACTGAAACTATTTAAAGTTTAAATTTGTTAAAGAAGCAGCAAAGAGATATAAACATCAACATCATGTCAAACCATTTTATTGTTGTTTTGTAAACTGTAAGAAGCATAATTTTTTCATTTAATCATTCGCAGCTGGCTGGCCCCAGACTTGACAGTATTAGGTAAGTATCTAACACAGACTACAATCATTCAGTCCAAGCCACAAAACCTGTTTACAACATGTTGGTGGAAGTAGAAATTCCCAATGAGTCAAATATATCTCTATAAAACTTTACTGAAAATTTCTGCCCATTTATATGTGGAGCAAAAATCAACTGTGAACTCATCAGTCAAATTTGGCTTTCATGAGAATCAGTTACACAAAAGCATTAACTATAATTTTATATGAACAAAAAAACTTAGTTCTTCTGTAAGTGTTATATCTCCTAGTTTCCGAACGCAGCACAAACTTTTTTTTTGCTACACATTCATTGATTAACATGAGTGGATAAATGATTGTTTTATGTGTTGAAAGTTTGCATTTTGTTCTTATAAAAGGTGCACGATGAGTATTCATAAAAAATCTGAAATTTATGTGCATGGAGCTAGAAAAATATGATATACAGTGATACTGTGTAGAAACTCTTTTTGATGTCAAAGCGTAGAAAGAAATCAATTACAATAGTATCAACTTGTATCATTAAATGTCAGATCAAAGTGTGTTTTATTTTAGAAAATAATGCATGGTTCAACATTTGTATTGTTGTCATTTTTTTTTTTGCGTAAATATTTTTTAAACAAACTATTCAAAATGAAGTGTGCTCATTTCGTGTTCAAATGTTGTTCAAAAATCATTTTCAGCGGAGGATGATGATGAGGACCAAGACAGGAAATGTGTCAAAGCCTTTGAGCAGTATTATATGAACAAAACTACTGTGGATTATCCAGTCTTTTGTAAGAACTGTTCAAGGTGAGCTATTTTTAGTTTAGGTGAACAGAGTAGCAGAAGATTGAAAGCTCTCAGAAAATGTATACTTTCTGGAGTATCAACTAAAAACTAAGAGAGTTAGAGCAAATCAAAACAAAATGTTCTGCTGACAGCTTCAATTTTTATAAACAGCTGACCACCTGGCAACTTGGATTATGGCTACCAGCCTAGCATAAGAAGCGTTAAGTTAAAGGTTAAAACACAAAGAAATTCTCTGGGCATAGGTGCAACACTGGAGATGGGTAATATTGTTTTTTCTTGTTTCATTTACAGCCCTCAACTGACTTGCTGTTTGATGCGCTCAATGTGGGATGGTGGAGTAGTAAAGTCTCTTGGTTTGTAATTTTTCTTCATAGAATGAAAATATGCATTTTAAAAGATATCCATGTTTTCCTAACATGTGAAAGCAAATTTTGTGTCCATGTTATTATTATTTAAGGGAGTATATCTTATTAATTTATCATATTATATATATGCTTCGAAAATCAGTTTTCTTGATATAACTATGACAGATATCATCACCTTGTTAAAATAAATAGTCTATCTCACAAATAACACTGAATCCCCATAAGACTTTTTTCTATTTTTTTTCTTTAACGAGAAAAATCGGCTAGGTCATAATATTTTAAAATTTTAATTTAAAATAGTTTACAGTTAAAAAAAAAACCAGACAATTTTAGAAACTTTCTTTTATTTTATCATAAAACTATTGATTTTAAGATAGATCATTATGTTAGCTAGGTGCTAATATGTAGGCCTACTGTTATTTCAACTGTTTTTAGATAAAACCACTTATTTCAAGCACATGAGTATATCACTAATAATTTACATTACTTATCTTAATATGTTTTAACACCATTCGGTTTATCATGATTTTAAATTACCAAAATGAATTTCCTTTCAGGGCTTTGACAAGTTTCAGCTTGTACAGGTAGGTCTTCATTTTGTAAAATCTGTACAAAACATCTTTATTTTATCATTAAAAATACAGCATCACTATGTCATTCTGGAAAACCATCATATTGTTTAAAACCTTTTTTTTATCATACGATTTATTGACAGACTAAGTTGCTAAAATATTATTATAAAAATTGTCAATTTTCAAGTTCATGCTCATAGGTTTGAAGACATGTATCTCATTTTGGGGTTCAAGAAAGACCCTAGCATTTTTTTTTCAAATGGGTAACAGATAAGTCTATACTCACAGCTTTTGTAGTTAACTCATACTTTCATTCTTTTATGTGAATCATCTATATCAGACATTTGCCACTCTTGCCACTGTTAAACTATTTTTAGTTTTAAAACATAGAGAGATTTTTGTTTTTGTTAAAGGTGAAAATAGTGCCTTTTGGCTCTCTTTTAAACATCCTCTGGCTTTTTTTCTCTAATTCAATTTTTTGTGTGATCATTATTGACAGTCATTATATGCCTCGTATTACTAAAGAGTCAATAATAAGAAGAAATATATAATTAATGAATTGAAAACATTTTATTATCATCCAGAAATGGGCTGACACAAAAAATTACCTGTTTATCATTATTTATGAAAATTTCTATAGCTATGATCATATGCAAGGTATAAAACGAAGTTCACTTCACATCCCAAATTATTTTGTAATGTAAACTGAAACTATTTAAAGTTTAAATTTTTTAAAGAAGCAGCAAAGAGATGGAAACATCAACATCATGTCAAACCATTTTATTGTTGTTTTGTAAACTGTAATAGGAAATAAAGCCATTTTTTGTGCTGAAGTAAATGTATAGACAAAGAAATATAATTTTTTTCATTTAATCATTCACAGCTGGCTGGCCCCAGACATGACAGTATTAGGTAAGTATCTAACACAGACTCAAGTATTTATTATATAAGGGGGGAAATCCAGTCTATATCACAAAACCCTTTTACAACATGTTGTTTAAAATAGAAATTTCCAATAAGTCAAATATATCTCTACAACACTTTACTGAAAATTTCTGCCCATTTTTATATGGAACAAAAATCAACTGTGAACTCATCAGTCAAATTTGGCTTTCATGAGAAGAGAGAGAGAAAGAAAGAAATTTAAAAAAAAAGAAGAGAAAAGATATTTTCATTTAATAAAAAGAAAGGAAGAAGCAAAAATATATTAGACTGATGGTAAGGGGTCTAAAAGTTTCCCTTTCAAAAAAGAATCAGCTACAGACAATTACATTGTATTCAACCCGTTCGTATGAACGGGACCCCAGCTTGTTAACTATAATTTTATATGAACAATAAAACCTAGTTCTTCTGTAAGTGTTAAATCTCCTAGTTTCCGAACGCAGCCCAAACTTTTTTTTTCCTACACATTCATTGATTAACATGAGTGGATAAATGATTGTTTTATGTGTTGACAATTTGCATTTTGTACTTATAAAAGGTGCACGATGGGTATTCATAAAAAATCTGAAATTTATGTGCATGGAGCTAGAAAAATATGATATACTGTGATATTGTGTAGAAACTCTTTTTGGTGTCAAAGCGTAGAAAGAAACCAATTACAATAGTATCAACTTGTATCATCAAATGTCAGATCAAAGTGTGTTTTATTTTAGAAAATAATGCATGGTTCAACATTGTATTGTTGTTGTTTTTTTGCGTAAATATTTTTTAAACAAATTATTCAAAATGAAATGTGCTCATTTCGTGTTCAAATGTTCAAAAATTATTTTCAGCGGAGGATGATGATGAGGACCAAGACAGAAAATGTGTGAAAGCCTTTGAGCAGTATTATATGAACAAAACTACTGTGGATTATCCAGTCTTTTGTAAGAACTGTTCAAGGTGAGCTATTTTTAGTTTAGGTGAACAGATTATATCAAGAAGATATGAATATCATGTTGGATGAAAATTTTCCGAGATAATTATAGTGTACTAAGAATTTAGCAGATTCTAATCATATTTTCTTTTTTGAAGCTTTTTGTGTTATTTGATAGAAAAGCTTTTAGCATTTTCATCAAGTCTTGCTTACAACTTATTAGAATTAGGCCTACCCATCAATAAAATGTTGCTTTCATATTAGAATCTGAAATTGAACATTATGAAATGAAAAAGATAATACATAATTTGAAAAATGTTTTGGGACAAATGGTGCTTGTTCATCTTTTTAAGTTTTGAACCCAGTGAAGTCAGGATAATAAAGAGAACAATGTAAGCCAACCTTTTCAAAGTCAATGGTCTTGTCGGCCCTTGTCACGAGCACAACTATCGACCCATCCATTTAAAATTGTTGCTATAAGAGTAGGTGTGCTCTTAAGTGTTGTGCTCTTGATTCCTTTTTGGATACATTTCTATAAGTAGTACTGGCAAACTGTGTATTGGTCTCAAGTAAATCCATATCTTTTGTTGCAGAGGCTTTTAAAGGAATAGAAATAAGAGAATTAACTTTTACAAGTTTTAAACTCCTTTCATTTTTTTCTTCTCTCAACTGCTTATAGTAAGAATATACCTGATTTCATTTGATCTATACATATGTAGATTCCCAAGAAGGCCTGCCTGTAATGGCTTAAACAGTTCTTTTGCTCAATTACGAAAAAAAAATTGTAAGTACAAGTACATCAGATATGAATTCATATTTGGTAACCTCCAAACCCTCCCCCTAATTTCCTTCCTCAAAAATGTGTATTGTTTTTAATTGTTATCAGGCGAATCACGGCTGTGTACATGGAAACAGTGAGTAGCCTGTTGGTTGTGACTGGCCCCAAATGTGACGAATGTGATGATGTCAGCGTGAATCCGTTGCCACATGAAGTCTCCCCTGACGATGCTGAGAAGATCGTCTGCGCCATGGCTCAAGCCCCACGCACCCGCGTGCGATCATATGCTTGCTATCATTCAGACCAAAGAGTAGGTTTCCTTTGTTTTTAAAAATCGTTTAATTATGCATTAACCTTTTGTCATCACACCACACACATGTTGTAGCCTAGGGATTGATATGCTCTTGTGCTAGCACCTTTTTTTCTTGATCTCATACCATTCATTTCAAAATAATAAAAATCTAAGCTTTTCCCTTTTACAAATTAAAAAAATTCCCCAAATTAGTGGGCACCGGTGGGAAAAGCTTTAACAAAATTTTTTTTTTTTGCTATTCAACAAGGAAAGGGGGAAAAGCTAAGTAGCCAAAATAAGTTATTTAAAGGCTTAAATAGTATACGCCTTGTGTAAAAGAAAAATTGAATGACCAAGAAAAGATTTTTTAATGGCTGAAAACTGCAGGTTCACAGTTATGCAGGGCGATGAAGAATTGAATACTGCTACTTTTCATATGAAAAAGAAATACCGTAACCCACAATGCCTGTTTTTGTTTTTTTTGTGTTCAATTTTACTGTGTACACTTCAAGACATGCCATAAAATAAACTTTTATTAAGGATGTCTCATTTCAACACTTTATCATCCTCTAATATAAAGTAAGATATATTTTTCTAAAAATTCCTTCTCATTTTCCTTCACTTGTTGATCTGATAAATGAAAGTAAACTTAAATATTGATATACATCCCTAATGTATTTATTTTTTTCTGAATCCAGGAAGACGATTCTGAGTGTGGTTGCTGTGGTCTATATATCTCTAGGATAATGTCTGTTGTGGTCCTGCTCTCAGTGATGTGGCAGGTGCAAGCTCTGCAATGAAAGAACAAGTGACGTCCAGTTTTTTTTTTAATTTAGTGAATTAACACAAAATCCAGTTATAGAGGGAGCTATCAAAAGCATTGTGAAAAAAGTCTTGTGTCATTATATATTTAGATCATAAGATTTATAATATTGTAGTCCTTCTGGTTGCCCATGCAAATAATTTTTTCAAGTTTGAGAATAAGAGAAAAGACTACTTTCAGTCCTTTTATATGCTTAGAGTATATTTATGCAAGAAAATATGTTTAAAAATTTTAGGAGTATTAAATGGTTTTGGGGAAATACAGATCACAAAATATTTGATGGTTGATTCATATGATGTGTCGTCAATAATTATTTTTACACACAAAAGAAGAAAAAAGAAAGAAAGAAGTTTGTTAAAGGCAGTTCTACGAATTTGCAAGTGTCCCTTTTGGTTATCAAATGGAACTACTTGTTTCCAAGCAAATATCTTTTTTCTTAATATAGTATTACAATAAGCAATTCATATGCGTTGTAGATGCAATAAAAATATAAATTATCTAACACTAACAGTTATCTTTTTAATAGAGTGGGATTGTTGTAAAAAAAAAAAAAATTTCACCTGAGATGGTAAAAAAGAGAAAATAAGACTATATGAACTTTAATTTCACGTATAATAATACGCTGGAAATATCTGAAATCAGATTGCAAAAAGTGATATTGTCTTAATATCTAAGTACTGTCGCCTTGTTTCCAATTTTGTGTATTTTGTCACACTTGTTACATCTCATGTTGCCCTTCCAACAGCCCTAAAAAAATGCAGTGTGCCATTATCACCTTACTTGTTGGTCTGGGTTGATTTATGGAGACGAAACTGCATAAAGAATTTCATTCCAACACAGTGTCCCACTCTGGATGTTGTCAACACTGTAAAAATTGTCCTCCTTCCACACCTCCCCCCCTCCCCAACACATCTATATCATGTCGATATACAAGGTTTTGTATGCTCCTCTTTTTATTTATAATTACCAAGTGGTATGAAATAAAGATGATATGCCTGAGAATTGATTTTATATCGCACAAGGAGAAAATGAGAGCAAAAGACAATGTGTTCTGTTTAAATAGTGTATGTCATGATATATTTGCATGAAAAAGTGCAGATAAAGTAAAAAAAAAAAACACCCTATGAAGTTATTTAGTACTGTTAAGGTAATTTAGTAAGTGATCCAAAGGTTATTCAGGCTGGGTTTTTTGCCTATCTAAAAAAAACTGTTTTTGATAAGCTTTTATAGCTTGAGTAGATTAAGTTCGATAATAAAGAATGTTATGATGAGAATACATTTTCCCTTGTTAGATTTACTGTCATACTCATAGTATTGTGTGTCTTTGACAATGAGGCAAAAGTGTTCAATATTGAAAATTAATTTAATTTTCAATAAAATGAGCATGTGTTTTCGTATATCTGACATTAAACATTTATATGGATTTCTGCTTTCTGTGATAATGATATTATTGTTCATTTAAAGTTCAGTCTAGTCAACTCAATTTTCGAGTTGTTTTTTCTTGCCAAGGAAGATATTTACTTTACGCCAATATGAAATTATTGCTACAGCTAGAGATGCAATATTTATTCAGAAAAGAGGAGAAAATTAGCTTGTAAGAAGAAATATTCATTACGAATGTCACGTTTATATTACGTTGAGAAGATGTTTTCTTTATAACTTATTTGGTGTCTTGAGCAGACAGACTGAATGATGTTTAGGCTGCATTTCAAAATCTATGACAGTATGCTAATTTTAACAAGTTTTTCTTTAGTTTATATATTTTAAAACTTTTCCTCATGATTTTATGATTGTGTCTCCAAAAAACCTTTGCAAGGTTTGGTGGTACCAATCTATTGCTTTTTCAAACAAATTTTAAATTTGTATACCCCTTTTCTTTACTTGAAATGCACACAAGTTTTATTTTCTTCAGTGTAATTATTTCAAGTAAAGATTTTTGGTATTTTACCAATATGTTTTCATTCAAAATTTAAATTATTGCTTTTGTGGTTTGTGAATTTTAAATGATGAGAGAATTGTTTTTGCAGTTTGAACAATGGATGTCATCCATAATTTGAAAAACTAAATAGTTGTTTTCTTACAACTTTTTTGTTTTAGTTTTTTAAATGTTTAACATAGTAATATTACAGTAAAGAAAGAAAACCCTGAGCTTTTGAACCTGATGTATGCAAAATATACCTTTCTTGGCAAAACAAGTTTCATGATAGCTTATATAAATATAGACCCTACTTTATTCTCAGTCGCCAAAAGGTAGAATATCTGCTGAACATGTTTCTTCTTTTGTTTTCAAGATAAATTTGAGTAAGCATGTTTTTTGCTATGAAATAATAATAATAATAATAATAATAATAATAATAATAATAATAATAATAATAATAATATAATAATGAATGGCATTTATATTGCACATTAAGAAAAAAACAATACAAATTATATTATATTACAGGTGTAATATGTCAAGTATTTGATACAGTTGTACTAAAGAAAATACAGAATGTAACCCCAAAAATACACACAATATTATAAGCTGCTAACTTAAATTTGCCCCACTTTCATAGCAAAAAACATGCTTACTACGCTAAATTATTACTTATTAGCTTGAATGCCTCATTTTACCTCACGTCCCTTGTTTTTACCACTGTAAAATTGCAATCAAGTGTGATACCCATTATAAACATTATTTTATACTGTGCGATATTTATTGCAGGTAACATTATTATTACACAATCATTTAATTTCCTAAAAAAAACATTGAGACATGATTAAACAATGATAAACTTTTCTCTCGGATGCTTAGGAATTTTTTTATGATGGAAATAAGATGTGTATCTACAGCACATATAGATCACACAATACTGTTTTTATACTTCATTTTGTGTTGAGGAAAAATTATGTGAACATGTGTAAAACAAAAATGTTATTTTGCTATACCATCTTTTCAAAACAAATTGAACCTGTGTGCGTAATCTTGTTAATTTTTTATGCCTAGATTTTTTTTCATGACATGTATTCTACTACACTGAGGTTTATTTTCATTCACCAATTGTAAATTATTACAAATTATAATTTATATCAGAATTAACTATCCTTTTACCATTTTTATCGAAACTATTTTGTATGCAACTTTTAACTTTAATTATTAATTATCTTTGTTTGTAATTGACATGCTAATGGAATGAGAAAGAGAGGCAGTGAAAATGTTAAACAATTGCTGTGCAATTTACAGGGAGTTTTGTCTATAACAGTGTAAGTGAATTGTCATTATCATTTTTGGATGTGTTAGGGTTATTTTTTATTTTAAAGATTGGTCCATGTCATGAATTGAGTCTTTTATAATTCCATCTTGATACGTAATCCGAACAGATTTTAACATTTTTCAAGACCTAAATGAATATAATGCATCAACCAATTGCAAACAAGTGCAAAGCTCTTTATCTCTCTACTTTGATCATAATTCAGCTTTTCCTTTTTTCTTTAGGCCTACTTTTAAAAATTGATATATTTCATCATAAAATCATCAGCTCTTATGTTTATCTGAGTTGTGTATGAATTGATTCTTAACTATCCAGGCAAAACAACAATATTAAGTTTAAAATTAATTGTTTTTAATATATAATACTACAAAGATGTTTTCAAATATCAACATTATATATTATAAAACTTTAACTCCATTTTTAATGCTTTGGTCAGTTACAGACTGTCCAACTATTTATTATATATCAAACAAGTATAATGGACACAATGGGAAATGCAAATGTCAGACTAAAAAATAATGTGCATACTAAATTGTGAAATATTTGACGGTATGTAATTTTCGATACATTTTATTTTAAGTTAAATTATAAAAGAAAATGATTATTTCAGTTTTCAGTGCATTAATTATCTCCAAAGAACTTTTGCAAAGGATACTAGTAGTTTGGATGGACATGTAGGCCCCTATTAATCTATTGTGTTTGCAAACGCCCATCAATTTTTTGTTTTTTTGTTTTTACCTTTTATTTATTTGATTATAACTTGAAAAATATCTAATGCTGGTTGGTTTGTTATTTCCTAGCTATTAGTATTTGTGTCAAATGCATTTGTTATGGTTCTGTAAGTTTCAACCCACACATACAAGTTTGCATTGATTTGGATCTTGTGACTATACATATTACAATTCATCTTGGTGTATGAATTTAAAGGAAGACCTTTCTCTGACAACAAAGGCTCTCAGAGTTGTTCCAAATGTGATACAAGAAGGATGATTTAGAAATATACCTGTGTGGAAAAAAAAAAAGGACATTTATTAAGAAAACATTTTGTTCCATTTCAACATTACAAAAAAAAAATGTTACATTACTTTGATGGATTCTTGTGGTTCTAAATCCAAACAAAATCACATATTAAATCTTTTTCTTATCATGTTTTATGGCATGATAGATGGTACAGTTCCCCAACCAAAACTGGTATTTATTAGGCCTATAGTGCTCCTTTTTCCAGTGCTAAAGAATTTAATGAAAACTTCCCGTTAAATCCTAACCTTGTATTGCTTTTTTGTGAAAGCAGTCGAAAAGTACTACAATTTATACCTTAAAAATGTATGCCAATCAAGTGCAAGTGAAATGTAAAATTGTAAAACTACGACTGGTATTTTATTCAGTGTGCTTCTATGTATAAGTATGCACTTTCTAGAGACATTCAGAGATTAAAATGTTTGTACAAATTACAATACATGTGTAGCATTTGTTTGTGGTTGTATAGATTTATAAACATACTAGAGGAAACACATTAATATGTATTTATCATTATTATGACTATGAGCGAAAAAAGTGATTTGATTTTGTGATTTGTAAGCCATCTGGCTTGTGATACAGAGCATTGAATTTTAATTTTGTTTTGTGTAAATTGCACGTTGCTCAGTCACTTACCTTTTTCACCAAATATATACAGCGGAAACCTCAGTCATATTCATATTTCAAATTGCTTGGGGTTTTATCTAAACTTCAAATCAAGAGGAGTCATACCTGAACCTCAAAATTGTTAAAATCAGTAGAGTTTCTTATCTTTTATATGAAAAACTGCGTTTATGAAAGTTTCCTATAGTTTCTTTTCATAGCAACCTTCTCTGAACCCCATTTCTTTCAAGAGCAAATGCATTGAATTCTGCTCGACAAATAGTACTTTTGTTATTTCTATTGGTGGTGTAAGCTTCGAATTAAGAGAATAAAACCAGAAAAACGCTGAATTAACCTCTTCTCTTGCGAAATTCGGTTTATGAGAAATTTGAAATATCAGACTTTGTTTGCTGAGGTTTCCACTGTATATAGATAACATCAAGTAACTGACAATATCCCTGCCCTGAACCTTTGATTTTCCAATAAAAACTTTGTATACCACAAAAATGTGTCCTTGTTATCATTACTATTAATTATTATTATGATTATGATTATCATTATTATTATTATTATTTTTATTATTATTATTATTATTATTATTATTATTATTATTATTATTATTATTATTATTATTATTATTATTATTATTTTTTATTATTATTGGAGTAATTTTGTGTCACAAGACATAAGATTTTATACAATAAGCATGAAATGATTGGTGCACAAACATACGCTTTGAAAGTAATTTTAAAGAATTTGATCAGATCTGTCGTTTTTTTAAATTTTGTCTAAAACTTTTTTTTAAATTAATGTGTACTTCACAACCTTTGTTACAACTAAAAGTATTGTCTTGTATGAGATGAGATTCTACTACCTAGCTTAACATTTTTAAGAAAAATTAATGTGATTATGAGATCAAACTGAGTTAATCTGTCACCATTTTGCCTCCAGTGTAGTAGAAAAAAAAGACCCCTCAAAAAAAGAAATAAAACCCAAGAACAAATAGGTTTGCCAGTTCAACTTAAGCGCTATTAGATCAAAATATGAAACACACTCCCGCTTATATTAAAGATATAGTATTAGTATTACCCGAAGCACTAGAAATAATTCCGAGGCTCAGAACAGATCCTTACAATGTATTCATGTATGTCTGTGCAGGTAGATTTATACTTATAGGCGCTTTCAGTGCACTAAGGTGATTACAGAAGAAGTGATTTCTTTGATCTTCTCACACAAATTGAATGCACCCTATTGTCACCACTGACACACTGTACTCTGCCCCAATCGCGCACCTTCCCTTTTTTTCCACATTCAAAATAGTTTTTCCAAGAAGAGGTAGTGTTTGAATTGTAAGATAACGATGCAGACAAGATTATTGGTCATACCCATTGGTTTTAAGATTTTTGCATTGGTCCAAATGCAAGGTGTTCTTATGAATTAATAAAGCCTCGGTGTACTCAGGAAATTCATTCTCTAAAAAAAAAGTTTGGTTTCACCTGCCTTTAAAGTTTAATTTAAGTATCAAACCCATAATCCAAATACATGTATGTATAATTTTTTTTCAAAAGTGCACACTAAATTAGGCCTGGTATTATTAAATTATCCTGATAGCTAAATTCTTGAAACTTTGACTTGAAAACAGGAAAAAAATCATAAAAACACAAGTATGTACAACATACTTTAAAGGAAAAAAAAAGGAACTTGAGAACTCATTCTTTAATTCAGTTTGATACAAATTAATGGTTGAATTCCTCTACAACAACTTATTAGGGGAACAAAGAAAAAAAAAACAACCTGACATTGTGATTTGCATTCCTCTGTAATGAAATTGGATGAAGCACCATCAACAATAAAATATTAGCTTTGAAAACACTTTTTCTCTCAAAAGAAAGTGGTTTTGAAAAAAAAAATAACAACAAACATTTTTTTCCTAAGAAATATTTCATCTTCTTTTAAGATCCAGACTTAAATTATCATGGCAATCAAAAGACTAAACATTTTTCAAAACATACAGGAATTACTTGTGTGTATAGGTATAAAATGACAATAACGATGTACATGTCTTCGCCTACTTTAAATTTCAAATAACAGAAAGGCAATGTCAAAGTTTGTTCATCATTGGGGAAAAAAAGCAAATGATAATATTGCAGAAATGAAACAAAATAAGATAACTCTTAAATTGATCATAGCTTGATACATGTAATAATATGAAAATAAAATTAAAAAAAAAACAGAAATCTCCACAACCATACACCTAAATTTAGAAACCATGTAAATTACACTGCATGAAGACTTAAGTTAAAGCCACATAGAAATTCTACAATTACAATTATTACACAGGTCATGGATATACAGTTTTGAGACAACTTCAACATCTAAAAGTAGCATACACTGATGGAGTAAAAACTGTGTTTCAATTTTAAGGCACACAAGTATACATTTGGAACAAAATGCAACTTCCTCAAGTCAACCCTTCTCCTCATTCAATAAGCCATAAAATAAAAGATGCAAAATTGTAATTAGCATAATACAGTGTATTATAATGCAATGTTTACCATTTTCATGCATCAGAAACTATTTTAAACATGAAATTAAATCCTGTTTTCTCATTCGATACTTTCATTCATAACACATGCATTTTGGGATACTTTTATTCATGAATTAAATAAATTTAACTTGAATTTGCTTTGCTTTCCTTTAGTATCAAAAACTACCATATATTGACAATCTTAAAGTACCCAGTACTTAAGAACACTAACTAAACAAAATAGAAGAAACTGAATAAAATCTATTATTAAAAGAGTCAAAACACCAAATGATGTAAAATTTCAAAGCCCACAGTTCATAGATTGAAATTTCTCTTCATTTCATTCAAGCATCTCCAGGTACAAAACATTCAACGACATACATATAACATCAATGAATAACAGACAGTGTGTCATCAATAAATTATATGCCGTAATGTATTAACAAAAAATAATGCATTTTCAATATATAGAACATCTGCTTACACAGGCATATCTTTTACACCATGTAAAAGTCTTTGCGCACAATAAAAGACACACAGAAAAATAACTGACTCAAAAAATTTCTAATGCAAACTCTTTGTAATTTGACAACATAATCATGGAAAAATATTTGTTAACAATAAAGTCCTAATAAGTATTAATCTAAGTTAATCAAAGATCAAATTTGCATCACAGAGCTGATAGTGATTTCTTACAGAGAAAAAAAGAGGTCATAAAACTATGAGTGACTGATGAAGACAGACATTTTTGGTGTACATGGTGTCTGGAGTAGCAAATGTTCTTCCGTGGAGTTAAATTTCTTTTAAATTTTTTAAAACAATTCCATCCTTACTCTTAAAGATAAAAAGAGGAAACTCGACCAAAAGAGAAGGAATTCAACTAAAACAGGAGAATTTCAGGCTAAAGGAAGAAATTCCCGGCTCTGACAAATAAAAATGTCAGACTGAGAGAAAACAAACAACATTATTTTAGAACAACAAATCACGGAGTGCATGCAGGCATGATTAGCATGATTGAAAACTTACAGAGCTCAAGTCAAACGCTTTCATAAAGTCAACAAAATAATTTCTGATCCTAAAACACTTCGATTTCCAGCATTAAAATTCTTTTTGTTTTGTTTTAAACCAAATAACAAATCCACTCTAAGTCTAAGAGTAGTGTTAGGTAGAATAAGTATTTGGCAACATAATGTTTTTTTTAAAATAAAATTTATGTACTCTCTCAAATTAAGATTTAGAATAAGAATGAATGAAAAGATCTTAAAATTTTTGTTTGAGTAACTTGAGCAAAGATAGCCTTTTGAAACAGCAAGTTAAATGTGCACCTGAAATGTCCCAAAAAAACACATTTAACATAAAAATATGTTCCCAGTTGCATTGAAATTATACTGTAATCTTCATCTCCTTTAGATTGAGAATTGAAACCAAATTCTTATAATTCTTTTAAATCAAATTCAGTCCAATCCAATAATTCTAATGGTCTTGGAAAGGAAACATTCATCAAATATGATCAGGTTCATATTGCACAATCCATCTCTCAATATACAGAAGTTATGTCTGAAAAAAGCCATATCTGATGAAACAATAATACTAAAGTAATATTGAAAATATGCATGAAAAAAAAATCCAGAGCTTTTAGAACAATTTGAACACATGTTGACAAGCCATGCACACACCAATTCAATGTAGCTTATAGATTGCTCATTTTATATCATAACATAAATGGGAAAAATACTCTCAGAACCAGGAAAAGAAACCAGAAGCTTGATGGTAAAGTACTAAAATTTATAAATAAGAGCATTGGCTCACATTAAAAAAACAAAACAGTAACAGACCATTTCTGCAAAATGAGGCATGGAACTGGAAGATAGAAAATAGTGTTTTTGTTTTCTCTGCCATTCATAGTACATTGAATGAAAATTGACACTGTAATGAGAAAACTACATTCATGAGCATTTTAATATTACATGTAATTAGACGAGTACAATTTGGAATGGATTTTTAATGTAATCTTGTCACACAGACTATTAATTTTTTAAGGTTCCACTTAAAACTTAAAAATCCTTGGTTCACTGCACTGATTTATTTGCGCAAAACAGTAAAATTTATAAATATAGGCCTAAGAGATTAAAATTAGTCAACCTGTAAACTTTGCTGTTCAATCTATTATCAGTCAGTTGATGACATGGTGTTAATAAGGCAGATGTTTTCTTCACACTGTACTTTGACGTCCATTACGAAAGTGTCAATTTCCAAATGATCTTTTAACAAACTTTTGTAGACCTCAGTTTACGTCAGAGTGTATGGGTATCCAACCGCTGACTTTGATGGTGTGTAGATTGAAATGATTTTCAAACTGAAAATAACCATGAGAAAACCAGTTTGCTCGTGTTGTCTCTGTGGATAATAATCTGTTGTTGTTGTTGTTATAATAATTTTGTATAAGTAGATCTATAATCTAGTTGAACGTCGACTTGATAAGTTTTAGATGGTGATGGTCTGACCTCAAACTCTCGGATGAAAGCACCCTCCAAGACATTGTGCCTAAGATGCTCGTCTTCTAGCATAATAGCCCAAACACGCACATATGCCAAGAATACCGATTATAAGACCAAGTACCAAAGCGATGGCATCCCCGGCATCAAAAGCTGCTACGCCAGGGATAAATGAAGAAATAAAAAGAAAAATCAACAGAGCTGCGTCCATTGTGTCTGCCATTTTGGTGGTCTTGCATGTGATGTGTCACATGACAACGGAAATAGGATTAAAGGGAGAAAATAAAATCTGATAAGAGACTTACGAGTAAGGGCATTGTTAATCACGCAGCCTGTGAAAATAGCGTGCGGCGATATTGACGCATACTACGAGAATAGCGCCCCGCACTATTCGTGCAGTCTGTGAGATTAGTACTCGGCACTATTCGGGCATCCTCTGAGCAGGTAGCAAGTGAAACAGGCTTTCAGGATTCAAGGAGAAAAGTGATAAGATTTCGCAGATTGAGTTGGTTAGGAAAATGGAAACAGGCTTGATGTTCACTGGCTACAAATTTCACTAAATAGTTAATATTTATTTTAGTCTGGATAAGCTGTAAAAACGCAATACAGGCGCATCTTCCATACAAACGGTGTGATCGTGGGGGTTATACAGGTGCAAGGCACTGGAAGTGCGTGTGTTTTTACATACAGGTGCAAGGCACTGGAAGTGCGTGTTTTTACGAGCTCAGTCTTAACTTGATGCATGTAGAGATTTGGGAATTTTTCGTGAAGCCTTACGGTTACACGTATTATTCAATTTCTAAATAGTATATGTATTATGTTTTTAGGACCTTTTTGTTCTTCAAATTTTTCACCAGATGCACCTGGCTAAGTCATTTATATGGACCTGACTCCAGGCAATTATGCAAATAAATTGCACCTGTAAATGTTTACATACAATGAGGCTGGATTAGCAATAGAAAATTTGATTTTCATTGGCGTTGGCGGCGGGGGCCACTAGATCTACAGTCATGCACATGATTCATCATCTGTGTCTAATCAGTCCTGTAATTATCTCTCTTTATTTCACTTGATTATGTTGGATAATGTCATTGCCAACCGTCTCAGTGGTGTTGCTGCTTTAATTTAAACTGATAAAAGCAATTCAAAGGGAGATACATGTACATAATAAATATATGTATATGTAGATGAAATATATATTAATATTGTTATGGACTTAAAATTAAAACTTTAAAAGAGAATCAAACCAATTGAAAGTCTTATCCTATAAGTAAAAACCCGAAGAGAAAAGAAGAAAAAAAGATTTAATTCTAAGTCAACATTCTTGCCAATTTCAATTACATCAAAGTTTTGGTTATTGAGGTTTCCACTGTAACTGGCAAAAAATGTAGTTATAATAAACTGAAAGTTACCTTCTTTTTTTATTGCCTGCATACTAGTCAAGCTTTGTCCTGAACTAGACACTTGTCTGGGCATTTGGTCAATCCTCAATAGACACCTCAACTAAGACAGTACATATTTCCATTAAGTTTCCCTTGCGAATCAATCAGTCTTATCTATTCGAAGGGAGCTACACGTTCATATGTACATGCAGTTGAAAATATTTATTAATATTGTTGTGAAAAAAATTAATTATTTTCTATGTTCCCACACAGTTGACTTTATCCTGACTCCACCAAAAAATATTAAGTTAGTGCTTGAAGGATTTATAATATAATTATCTAAGATTTCCTTCGTCACAGCGATATACTTGGTGTCATCTCAATTTATACACTAGGGTATACAGTTGACTTTACCCTGACTCCACTAAAGAAGTATTTTTTTAACTTGGTGCTTGGAGGGATTTAAAATATATTTAGATAAGATTGCCTTAGTCACAGCATTTTACTTAGTGTCATCTCAATTTCTACACTGGGGTATAGATTGGCATTTCAACCTCTTTTGTCTGTGTCTATACGCTTGGCTGAATATTGTATTTATACCTACACGTACATTCCTTTATCTCAATTTATGTGCATTGCGCACAAGTAGTTGCCCTTTATGTAAATTGTCTGCTTATGTGCTTGCAAATGTTGCGGACACAAAACAGTAGGGCTGAGTCGGCTGTTTGCCTCTATATTCGATTATTAATGAGTTTACTCGTAGTAGTAGTAGTAGTAGTAGTAGTAGTAGTAGTAGTAGTAGTAGTAGTAGTAGTAGTAGTAGTAGTAGTAGTAGTAGTAGTAGTAGTAGTAGTAGTAGTAGTAGTAGTAGTAGTAGTAGTAGTAGTAGTAGTAGTAGTAGTAGTAGTAGTAGTAGTAGTAGTAGTAGTAGTAGTAGTAGTTCTAGAAGTAAAAGCAAGTACATGTAGTAACAGGGTAAGAACACATTGCAAACTCGTACAACATTTCAAATATGACACATGTATATGTAATGCACATTCTATATAAAGAACAAACTCAGTCTCAGATGAAGAACCTTGGATCGACATCTTTTGTTGGATAAAGACGAGTCTTGAGTGAGAGCACTGAGCACACACTTTTCAAATAGCGGCGAAGGAAAGTGACGCTGTTTCTATATTAACACGATTGTGTGCGAGAATAGCGCGCCGCGCTAATCGCACAGAATGCGAGCTTAACAACGTCCTACGAGTAAATACTCTGAATAACGCTTTTTTCGTCATTTTCTTGTATCTGTTTTCATGTTGTTGTTTTTGTTTTATGTTGTGTTTTTTTCGGAGGTAAAAATTTCGGCTTCTTAATTTTTTTTTTTTATAAAAAGGTTACAAACCTCCATGAAAATTAATGTTTAGGAAAGGTTATCTTTGGAACGAAGTGCGGTTGGATGGAAGAATTCAGATTCATTCCAATTTATTGTACTTGTCTCAAGCGCAAGGTCTAATGCACTCAGCATATTCTACTTTTACTTTCTATTTTGGATGCAAGATTAGAATCCACTCCTGCCGACTCCTACTTGACTAGGATCTAGCTGATCTAGATCTAATTCTACTTTGAGTTACTAGTAATACTTCTAAAGTACTATAATAGATTTAGATTTAGATAAATAAGATAAGAATTAAATTGTTCACAACTTAGCTGGTAGACGGACTGATACATGCACAGATATTTCTTTGCTTAAATTGACTGATGGGCACTCTTCTTACACTTTGTTGGGGGCCTGGTTCCGTGTGTTACTAAAATTTTATGTAGGGCTTACTCACACTTTTATATTTCACATTACTTACACTAAGTAAAAGTTGTAGATTAACTGCTACCTATAAGTGGAAGCTATTCCAATGGTTTTACGATGCTCGCATGGCTAATGGATATTCATCGCTGATCCAGCGTGACTTTCAGAAAGGCTCTTGACTTTAATATTTAACTCAGGATTGCCACTATGAATATGATTGGATAAACAAATCTCTTATCAGCAGCATTTGTTTTTGAGCAGAATGAACAAATAGCCTACACTAAAAAATTCTCAAACTATCGATTTATAATGTGAATTTTTGAAAACTTTACCAAGGTTCTATATGAACTACTGGAGACTGAAACATCTTGTTACTCTTAGCAAAATATGGATGTAATATACTCAGTTCTATAGAGAGCCCAAAGATGCATTCCAGAATGTACAAATTAAAGTGCATACGGCCCGTATTATTACTATTAGCAAGGCAACATTCTACCCATTATAATGGAAGATCAATTCTTGCAAACAACACTGAAGTCCTTGCAGAGGATATCTATAAAAGTATTGTAAGGAGGGATGGTAAGAATCATTGAGATGATTATCAGTCAGAATTTCATATTGTTATCCATAAATTTGCTCGTATTTATCAAAAATTAAATTGAAGGAATTGAAGCTATCAACTTCAAGACCTTTTCATTAAAGAAACTTTTCTGGTATAAAAAAATGGGTCTTAAGATTCATCATTGTTCCATGAACTGGTTTTAAGATTCATCATTGTTCCATGAACTGAAAGTTAAATTAAAAGTTAAGGGTTTAAAGGATTTATTAATCCTTCACAATGGTTTAAAATGGTCAAATTTGCTTTGTGAAATGAAAGTTTTTCATCTACTGGTCTAAAATTTTCATGTGTACAACTAAAATCCAACAGGATAGGAGTTTAGTCTCTGTAGCCTCTGACATAATCATTTGTTTTCTTTTTTAATAAATGTTACATGTTAAAAATATTAAACGCTCGCAATGGCAACTGAGAGAAAGCTTTTCATAATTGTCTTGTAATTTTAGTTTATTATTTATATACAATTTTTATATGATATGGTTTTTGCATTATATTTCAGACAATATCATTGTTCTCAACAAACCAGTGGGACTCTCTGTTTATGGTGAGGCAAAAGGATGAAAATTTTATCTCTAAAAAAACCCTCATCTTTCCTTATAAATATCCATGTTAAGCTATGAGATAGGTAATATTCTCTGCTTATGATTCAAGTAGAAGTGAATGATTATTTTGCATAAACTACATTTTAACAACAATAAACTCAGGTTTCTTTAAAGGTCTCATCACATCAGTGTTTTTTATTTTTTTTTAATAAATTAAAATTTACTAAACAAATTTAAATTTCTTAAGTTATGTATTTTGGAATTTAGATTGTATGTTTTAAGTAACTATGGTGGCCAAACACATCAGTGGCTTGCTACTATCTATAGATAATTTTAATTACAAAAGAACATCTGCTGCCGCTAATACTGTGATGGTAATGATATATACTGTATACATGGTACTTATTCTTCCAAACACTTATCTTTGGCTGTGAATGTAACTATAGCACACACAAAAAAAAGTTAAAGAGACAGTAACTGTAAACTGTTAAAAAGATTTGGAGGATTTGGAGGGTTTTATTTGAAACAAGCAAACACTGTGTAGTTATTAATGCAATTTTTAATGAATGGTAAATGTTTTTATTATGTACATTGTAGGATCTACATTGAACAATGTCTCATCTGAAAGTGCTTCTATCAATGATGTACTACCAGAATTGAGGGAGAAATTGGAAATCCCACATTTGGAGATTGGCTTGTCTTTGAAAAGGTTATAACTTGTGGTATAAGTATTATTAAGCTTTGTAAATTTCATATGTTAAGAAAAATGAGCAAATAATTCTCTTTCAGTATAATAGTACATTCAGAGAAAAAGCTTGGAAAATATCTAAAGACTGTTGGAATCAAACCATTTTGCTAAATAGTATTTATAACAATTCTTGTCATCAGTAAAACAAATTTGGGTTACTCATATTTTAATCACCATTCAATTTATCCTTTATTTGTTTGATGTATCATTTGTGTTGACAAAATTAACTCTTTGAGTAATCACTTAAATATTTTTTAGACATGATGAAAAAAGACAACAGCAATGAAAACAACATGTACTGATGTAGTAAGTTTAAGTAGTTAAAATGTTCTCTAGTCTTGCTCCTGGATGAAAAATGGCTGCTCCCCTTAACACACATCAACCTGTGTAACATTTCAGAACACAAGCTACTCAATGCCATGATCATGGCCTAAATAACTGAAAAGATTAAGCATGAAATAAAATCTATATAATATAGAAATATAATACTGTAGAAAAGGATGTTTTTTGTATTATATATGCAGTTTTTCCCCATCCAGTTTCTACAGTGGATTAGTCATACTTTGCTGTGGACCTGACTCCAAAAAGGAACTGGAACATGTTTTAAAACAATCTGCTGCCCAAAAATCACAAATTTTCTCATACCTGTAAGTTCAAAATGTTTTCCTTAACTTTATTACATCTAGATATATGATACCTTTGTCTATAATTGCCTATGTAATCTAGTTTTACCATTGCCCAAACATGCCTACATAAAAAAAAAGAAGTTCAACAACCAACTTTTAAGTTATAATCATTGTACTTTTTATTTCTTTTTAAGATTAATGAATCAGTTTTGCAAAAACTTTTTGGATAATATTACATTCTTTACACAAATCTATCTTGAAAGAAGTTCAACAACCAACTTTTAAGTATTTTGATATTGTGTGCAATCGTGTTCGAATTACAGGTACAAGTTTATGGGTTTTTTGTTATTATTCATGGCTTATTTTTCTTTTTAATAAATAGTAAAGGGCTGGTATACATTCAAGACATTTAGTACAATGAAGCAAACCAGCAATATCAAGTCCCAAAGCCTTTTTAATATAAGTTATTATAATTTAATAACACAAATGCAATATCAAAACATTTATTTGCATTTATGACAAATAATAATAAGCTTTACATGTGTATCTATATTTGGATATATTCTTATATAAGTGTTAGCAATAGAAAACATTCCTTTTCAATATAATCATTGTACTTTTTATTTCTTTTTAAGATTAATGAATCAGTTTTGCAAAAACACATTGGATAATATTACATTCACTGACTTTACAAAAATCTATCTTGAAACGCAAAATTATGTTTATAATATTACAGTGATGCCAATTTTCGATCAATTTACGTATTTTCAGTAAAAAAAAAAAAGTCGACAGGTCAGAATTCAGTAAAAAGTATGTAAAGGGGTTATGTTTGTAATCCAGTATGCTTATGGGCTACACGCAAGAAGTTCAATAAAAAAATGATGATCCAGACGGCATCTATATCTATGAATATTACTCCTGAACCTATAATATTACTGTTATTACTATCATGAGACCTTCTTTCATAATTTCCTATGACAGTCCAGTTTTTATATATGTTAATCAATAAGGTTTGTTTCTTGGGGATTGACTGGGCAAACTGGCCTAAGTGTTAGTGTTGGTCTCCAGATCAGGAGGTCCACAGTTAGAATCCCACAATCAGTCAAAAAGGTATTTGTTCGATATTGTTTTGTAATGGTTGATTTGGTGTCAGCAAAATGTGACCGGCTGAGACAGGAGTCAAGTCTTCCCTCCCTATCTTGTGTATGGCTGCACATATTGTCAGACATCAGTCTTAGGATCCGCCCACAAAATAGCCTATATAGTACTGATGTTTGATGTTAAGCAAACAACTGAACTCAATTTGGGGATTGACTTGGGCGGTACTGAGAGCATAATCTTTCTCTTTCTCTCTCTCTCTGTCTTTCCTCTTTCACCCTCTTTCTCTCTGTCTGTCTCTCTGTCTCTCTGTCTCTCTCTCTCTCTCTCTCTCTCTCTCTCTCTCTCTCTCTCTCTCTCTCTCTCTCTCTCTCTCTCTCTCTCTCTCTCTCTCTCTCTCTCTCTCTCTCTGTTGTCGCCATTTATAGTATCTATTTCTATCTTATGCCATTTCCGTCTAAGGGTTTTATCAGTTGGTCAACCTTCTTGCTCCCAGGAGACTGACTTGACGGCCTACATCATGAGAGACTTCTTCCATGGCAGAGAAATGGTAAGACTGAAAGTATCTATATATATATATACTAGTCTATGTCTTACAGGGAATATGATTCTCGTTGCAAGTCGTTCCGTTTTATTGGGAGACACAAGTCATGTTCATGAAGCATAAGCGTTACAATGTCATTTTTTTTAAAGAAAAGTTGTCTGCTTTCTTTTTGTGACTATAACTGTCGTACCATTAAGGATTATGTACACGTCTTTGGATGCTTTTGCTGGATAGGGTTACAAAAACCCTAAAACAAAGCTGATGACCTAAGTTACTTAAGTTATAACTTATATTTATCTTGATGAAATCTCTTTCGCTTTAGCTCAGACTTCCTCTTCAAAGTTCAAATCTTTTCTTTTGCATGCGATAATTTAATTTTCCTCCATATTTTAATATTACAATATAATATTTATCATAATTATTATTATTCTTTCTTCATTATCTTAGAAGTGCCCAGTATAACTTTTTCCCTTTTCATAATGAAAAAAACTCTGGCGCTTAGCTTTTATATGAATAGCAGTCCTTTTCCTAAAAGCATCCGCTATAGAGATATGTGTAGTTAGAAAATACATCAGTGCGACTTATTTGCCCTCACTTACTAGGGTTTGTCTCTGCAGCACCTTGAGAGAGACTCCTTGCCATCAGCAATTACCCGTCATTTTTATATAAGATTGTTCGTAAATTTACTTTACTTGTATTCAACTTTAACACTGACTGAGCAAGCTGAGTGCTAAGAACATTATGTTTGTGCTGCCTTAATATGTGTTTCTTGCTCAGGTTAACCGTCACCGGTTTCCTGCTTTGAGATATGTATTGCTATACCAATAGCATTTTGTATATTTTCTTGTCAGCAGTTAAAAAGCCAGTGTTCTTTTTTTTTTTTTTTTTTTTTAAAAGTTCTCACAATAAATTACTAATTCTACTCGTTGAATCAGTGTAAATTGTATGTTGTGACCAAGTCGGACAGAAGTCTTAGTCTCCTCACAGTCTCTGCATGATAGCACTCCTCCATCAGCAACGAAGGGGTTAATGCATAAAAAAGAAAAAATGTATGTTTGAATATGGGGAACATCTATCCTGAAAAAAATTAATTTCTTGATATTCTCCATAGAGTATAATCCAGGAGAAAAACAACTCAGCTCGCAAAACTGGCTCTATGATGTCTGCAGCCTTCAATGTTCGAACCTTGCAAGCCAATGAGGATCTTGGAGTTGCTTTGTTGGAGGTTTCTATTAATAGAGGTAAATTTTATATACATATGTACATGCTGTTCTTTAAAATAGAATATGGATAAAATTTATCATCATCATCATCATCATCATCATCATCATCATCATCATCATCATCATCATCATCATCATCATATTGGTCTCTGTCTCATTCTGTCTGTCTGTCTGTCTGTCTGTTTGTCTGTCTGGCTGTCTGTCTGTCTGTCTCTCTCTCTCTCTCTCTCTCTCTCTCTCTCTCT
>RQTK01000146.1:361675-377461 GCA_003991915.1 Elysia chlorotica
CTTCTTCTTCTTCTTCTTCTTCTTCTTCTTCTTCTTCTTCTTCTTCTTCTTCTTCCGTTGTATCTTTATTCTAGAAACTTAATACGGAAAATCTGGATATTGAAGAAATAAAATTTAATAAAATTCAAGGTCTCCGATATTACTTTTTCGTTCCCTTATTCTTCATGCCTTGTAGAGCGTTGTGTCCTGGCAGCGAGGTCCGCAGTTCGAATCCCACGATCATGTTCGATTTGGTCCCTGACTCGTTGGATCGGTGTCAGTTTGATGAGACCCGCTGAGACAGAAATCTAGGCCTACTCGACATGTCTCGTGTGTCACAGCACATATTGTGAGACGTCAGTCTCGGGTTCCGTCCACATAGCCTATATAGATTTGACATTGGGCGTTAGGCAACAACAACAACAAAAAAACCCACACCAAAATAATCCTCACCCCTTAGCAACAACTTCCTTATTTTTCACCATGAATGCCTAGTTACGGCAAGATTACCATGTCAGTTGTATCCTTAAATGTGATAAGACTATTTCGTACTGTGTGGTAATTTTGTTGAGTGTGATAAAAACTATTACATTTTTATATTGATTTAAAGTAAGTTTACTACCCAATGTTCATTTGGACTATCCGTGGACACCAAAATGCGTCATTCTTTTTTTGTTTTGGTTTAGGATAGTGAGTTCACGGGGTGAGAAAATCTCTCTCTCTATCTTTCTATCTAATTATCTATCTATCTATCTATCTATCTATCTATCTATCTATCTATCTATCTTCTTGTTCGTCTATCTATCTGCCTTCTTCTCTTCTATCTATCTTATCTCTCTCTCTGTCTGTCTGTCTGTCTGTCTGTCTGTCTGTCTGTCTGTCTGTCTGTCTGTCTCTCTCTCTCTCTCTCTCTCTCTCTCTCTCTCTCTCTCTCTCTCTCTCTCTCTCTATCTATCTATCTATCTATCTATCTATCTATCTATCTATCTATTTATCTATCTATCTATTTATCTATCTATATCTAGTGCTGCTGTTGGACGTTAAACCAACCCAACCAACCAACCAACCAACCAACCAACTCTCTCTCACACATACGCACACACTTTTGTTCTCTCAGACTTAGTTCACCTCATTTCTATATCTTCAATTCTAAGTTCTATGAACCACAAGAGACCAACTTGTGCCGCCCACGATGTTTTTCTAACTATATCCAGTGCCTACTACATCATTGTCTAAACGCAACAAAGAATAACAAAACTAAAGAAGAGAAACACTTTTGTAAGCAATAAATGTTTTAAACATATCCTGCCAGTTTTTACTTGGCAATGCCGATATTACGCATACCTTTGAAGCGGACTATTATTGAGACACAATGATGATTTTCTAAATCACTATCCCTACATATTAACGAATCGTGAATAATGGCATATACATTATACAGAATGGGAAATACAACAAATATAAGAACATTAAAACTTTATTTCTGCAGCCTTTCTTTGTATACAAATCAATGCAAGGTTTCGTTCTACCTTAAACATGTTACAATGAAACTTGAAGAAAAATTTAGCTAGTGCATTAGATATGTACTCATGATTCTTGTCAATTACTTCATTTCATTGCTTATTCTACATTTATACATATACTTGGTTCAGTTAAATCAAATCAAGACATCAAATATTGATGTTAAAATAATATCGCGTTCAACGTTAAATATGTTCTCAATAATCTCATCAAACACAATTTTTTACAATATTTCATTTCACCAGATCTCTACCTTTCCTTAAGGGATGGCCGCTCAACCTGTTACATGAGAAAGCAAGCAAGTGCTTGTTCCTCTATTTCAAGTAAGTTCGTTTTTTCATAGTCTCATTAAAATGGTAAAACATGTATGTAGTGATATATATCAGCAGCAGCACCAAAGTAGTAGTAGTAGTAGTAGTAGTAGTAGTAGTAGTAGTAGTAGTAGTAGTAGTAGTAGTAGTAGTAGTAGTAGTGTGGTGGTTGGTAGTTGCTGTTGTTGCTTTCGTTGTTGTAGAAGTTGTAGAAGTAAAGTAGTGGTATCGACAGCAACAGCAGTAGTTGTGGTAGTGTAAGTAAAGTAGTAGTAGTAGTAGTAGTAGTAGTATTAGTAGTAGTAGTAGTAGTAGTAGTAGTATTGAAAGTAGTAGTAGTCGTCGTCTTATACACCCACTCGTAATGTTTGCTGCTCTTTTTCTATTTTTGTGCTGTTTACAGGCGAGGAGATGTCTTGGTCAAGGATAGCCAGTACTCTGATTGGATCATAGTAGTCAAATCAGTAAGTATGGCTTTAATAATAAGTAGACTATCTTGTTTTTTAAAAGCAATAAGTAATCTGGGATCCTTGAAAGCAAAGCCCTCTACTGGTTTTGGCGTTTCTACTGTTTTCAAAGGGATCTTCTATAACAACTGGATCGCAGAAGAAAATGTTCCGTACTTGACCAATAAATTGTAGGCCTATGTTTGAAAGGAACGTAGCGGGCTTAGTATAAACCATGGCGGCCTACGAGGAGAATCGAACCAGAAACCTCTGATTAGAAGCTGTGCAGTACTAACCACTGAATTATATTCTCCCTTATTCATGAAAACATGTATACTTTAGAATAGGAATGGTCTCTTAGGGTAGTTAGCACAACTTAGACCCAGGGCTAAAGGCAATTTATCAATATAAGCTTCCCTTACTCGGAGATTTAAGGACAGGTATATATTATGTAATAAAATTTAGGACCTCTGTTTTATGGACCTAGGGCGGGGCGAACTGGCTCAAGTTGCAGAGCGTTTGTCTCCAGATCAGAAGCTCGGCGGTTCGAATCTCATGATCGATCAAATATTCATCTATCCGATTTCAACCCCTTACTGGTTGGGTCGGTGTCAGTTTAATGTAACTGGTTAAGACAGGAGTCCAGGTCTCCCCGCCCTGTCTTGTGTGTGACACCACGTTAACTTGTCAGAAATCAGTCTTCAGACACGTCAACAATTTAACTTATATTGTGCTGACGTTGGACATTGCACAACAAATCAAAGATCAATTGTGGATCTAAGCTTACAGCACCGTTGTAATTACTTCCCCCTAGTAATAATTATTCTGTTTTGTGTCTACTTAAGGCATTGCAAAATTACTATAAAAGATGATTAGCGCCCCGTGTTAGCATTGTTATCACCAATGCCTTTTTAGTTTAGTGTTCCTTTTTATGTCAAATGTCGTTTTGTAGATAGTTCATTGTCAGTTTAATGTGACCGGCTGAGACAGGAGTCATTGTATCCCCGCCCTGTCTCGTGTGTGGCAGCGCATAAAATTGTCTTGGGGCCCGTCCACAATATAGTCTGTATAGTGCTGATGTTGGACGCTAAACCAACTCAACTACAACAACATTGTCCATCACCCAACGTAAGCACTTAGGCTGACTATATTGGGAACATAATTATGTATGCATCAAAATAATTAATCCATAATAGCATGCGGTAAACACAAAATTATGCAGTTTTTATTGATCGTCGTGGACAATACATTTACCGCACTTTCATTTCAATATTGTGTGCTAAATGGAAGGTATAATTATTCTTTAAATTTTCTTAGTATATTTGGCAAAACAGTTTTTTTTTTCAATCATCTTACTTTTTCTGGATAGTCATTTATTTGATTGAAAATGTATGTATTGTTTCACAAATACCGTTGAATATAGTATTACGGCACTGCATATAACATTAACTTTTATTTTTGTTGTTGCAATCTCTCCTGAATATTAGATTACTGTTTATACTTCTAAAGACATGATTGTATTTTTGATTTTTTTGAAGCGGTAAATATAAACTTTGTCAACTAAGTATGTTTACTTTTGAAGATAATCATTTTCTTTTCATATCTGTTTAAATTGGATTTTAAATAGTCTTGGCCATAATTATTCTCTATTCTTTTCTTGCATCTTTACTTTAAAAGAATCAAAAGTTGTTCGTCGAGAGTTCTCTATGTAGGTTAGCTAACTGCATTTCTTTTTTTTGCTCTGGATTTTTAGGGCAGCCTGGCAGTATTAAAGAAGTTGAAGAAAGTGCTTCCATATCATACCAAAGAAAAAACAGATTCAGGTTTGTTTATGAAAATCAGGGGTAATAATGGAATTTATGATAAAAATTTCAGCCTATATGATGTGTTTTTTTCTTCTTCTCCTAACCCTTAATAAACTGTTCTTACACTCACGCTGGCCATGCTATCTCGCAAAGGGAGATGTTCCTTGTAAAAAAATCAACGAGAGTTATCGTCTTGAAAATTTTCATTAGAGCAATCTATTGCTTAGCTTACAAAACAGATATTATTATGTTTTACAGATAATTATGCTTCTATTTAAACAGTATAATAAACCTTAAGGTGTAAAAACAAGTCTTAATGTTTATAGATAGAGATATTTGAGCTAATTTTTAGAATCTAGGTTTTCAATAATTGAGTTATAGTTAGACAGGGATCTAGATTATATAATTATCGAATAATTTAGATCTTTATCAAATTTCTTTTGAATAATAGGCCTATAGTCTAGTTTAGTTTTCAGTTCCATAATTATGGTTGTTTCGAGGAACAAAAAATTTGAAAAATAAGGAAATTCTTGCTATGAGCTCAGTTTACAAAAATGGCTGTAAAAATATGCTAAAGGAGCATACTTCCTGAAATCATAGTGAAATGATCAATGGTTGTACTGCTAAAAAGAACGCCTCTTAATCATGATTAACACTCCTAAGACGTGGTAATGATCGCCTAGCTAGATAAATCGTTATTTTCATTAGCACGATTCAATGCCTCCTACCAGTTTATATTCCTATACAAATAGTCAGGTATTTAACATTTCGTAGTCGCCGTTAACACCCTAGTTTTTGGACTGTTGATCCTATTTTTTTATTTCGTCAATACACAAAATGAATGTTACTTTGCCAAGTGTTTTGGAACGTGCTTCGAACATAATGGGGGTAGAATGCACAAACAAGACGTAGCTTACGCCTCGTCGTAACAATATATAAAAAGAAGAAGGCTTACGACGAGAAGTTAGCTAACTATTGTTTGTGCATTCTACCCCCATTATGTTCGAAGCACGTTCCACAATACTTGGACAAAATTAAAACTAAACGGTGCAGTTTATTCTAGTATTAAAGAGAAAAAGAAGAGATCAAGACAAGTTTAAAAAAATCAACAGTATGAAAATATGATATTTCTGCTTCTTGAACATTGCATGATATCAGAATTGTGCCAACAAACTGGACCAAGTATAGCTCTTTATAAAATCTATTTCCCTATAGGGTTTATGAATAATGATTGAGCCTCCAACTATTGAAGGAATAAAGCAAAATATTTAATGAAGAATCGGCCAATTTTATTTGCCTTAAAACATTATCAGATGTTTTGCGTGATCACTTTAGATATCATGGCTCTTCTATCTCTCTGTAACTTGAGTCTCTGATTTTTGAAGTTGTTGTTAGTGTTCAGGTACAGTCATTGTGTTGTTATCTAACATTTCCTTCTCTGCCTTTTAGCAGCTATCTTTCCTTCGATTATACCAGTTGTTACCAAATCTTTAATGCAACCCCTTCTCATATAGTGTCCAACCAAACTGTCTCGACTTTTTCTTACTTCTGCCGACATTGTCTATACGGTATCTTCCTCTTACACAATAAAGACTACTTATAAGCCGGATTATCAGTTATACATATGATAAACCTTGAAATAGTGTTAAAATGTGAATAACCTGGTATGATTCATTGGTTCAACTGTTCAGTCACCAAGTCTTATCAGGCACAACTCAAAACCTTAACTTTTTGAGTAATTTATAGTGTGATACGAAGAATCAAACGCGTTGGAAGAGGTTGGAAAAATTATATCTCTATCATTTTTAGAAACAAGGATATTGATTTTTACTATGAATTTATAAAGGTCAATATTAGGTATTTCTTTCTTTTTAAGAGGTCCCTGTCTAATTTATGCCATTTATTTGTTCATGATTCAACCTGGTTGCCTCACACTTATTTCTGCAGTCAACTTTGTCTCCGAAAAGGCCAAGAGAGATCGTCAGAACAGGAGAACCCTGTGGAAGAAACTCATCCTACCGGAGATTAATGTGCCAATCAAGGTTGTCTGCCCCTGAAGTTAAAATTAACTTTATTTTATTAAATTATTTGTGATAATCACCTGGGTTTTAAAATTCATTTCACCTAGCCTACGCTTCCTATTTTATGAGATACCGCAGAGTTGAGTTGGTTGTTTAACGTCCAAGGTTAACACTATACAGGCTAAATTGTGGACGGGTCACAAGATTGGCGTCTGATAATTTTAAGAGCTGTCACCCACGAGACAGGGCGAAGAGACTGACACCGACCCAAATCGAACAAATAAATTTTTGTCGATCGTGGGATTCAAACCGCGAACATTTCTATCAGTAGACCAAAGCTCTACCACTTTAGCCAATTCCCCCTATTTCAGACCCAGCCCATAACCGGATTATCAGTTATACATATGATAAACCTTGAAATAGTGTTAAAATAGTGATTAACCTGGTATGATTCATTGGTTCAACTGTTCAGTCACCAAGTCTTATCAGGCAAAACTCAAAACCTTAACTTTTTGAGTAATTTATAAATTTATAGTGTGATACGAAGAATCAAACGCGTTGGAAGAGGTTGGAAAAAATTATAACACTATAATTTCTAGAAACAAGGATATTGATTTTTACTATGAATTTATAAAAGTCAATATTAGGTATTTCTTTCTTTTTAAGAGGTCGCTATCTATTTATGCCATTAATTTGTTCATGATTCAACTTGATTGCCTCACATTTATTTCTGCAGTGAGCTTTGTCTCCGAGAAGGCCAAGAGAGATCGTCAGAACAGGAGAACTCTGTGGAAGAAACTCATCCTACCGGAGATTAATGTGCCAATCAAGGTTGTCTGCCCCTGAAGTTAAAATTTACTTAGAACACACGGTTGAGCTTTACACCTTTGGTTTTAAAATGTATTTTACCTAGCCTACGCTTCCTACTTTTTTAAAAGTTACCGCTGAGTTGAGTTGGTTGTTTAACGTCGAAGGTTAACACTATACAGGCTAAATTGTGGACGGGCCACAAGACTGGCGTCTGACAATTTTATGAGCTATCACACACGAGACAGGGCGGAAAGACTTGGACTCTTTCTCATCCGGAAACATCATACATGTACTGACACCGACCCAAATTGAACAAATAAATTGTTGTCGATCGTGGGATTCAAACCGCGAACATTTCTATCAGTAGACCAAAGCTCTACCACTTTAGCCAGTTCCCCCTATTTTAGACCCAGCCCATAAATTAACAGCTACCTTATATTTAATGGGACTGGAATAGAAACATTTTAAAGTCTTAAACGATTACGTTGTTGTTTGATTTTAATACATGTATAGACCAAATTTAAATTAAAAAGTTATGTTTATGGATAATGTATGATTGTCTTTGGAAATACCTCTCTCTCTCTCTCTCTCTTTCTCTCTCTCTCTCTCTCTCTCTCTCTTTCTCTTCTATCTCCCTCTTTCTTTCTCTGTAAACGGGTTGTTTCTGTCTCTGTATCTGTCTCTCTCTGTAAAAGTGCGTGTGTCTCTTTCTCTCTCTTTTCCTCACACTCTCTATCTTCTCTGTGTGTCCTCTACCCCTTCTCTCTCTTTCTTCTCCCCCCCTCTCTCTCTCTCTCTCTCTCTCTCTCTCTCTCGAATATTTCTTAAAGTCCCCAGATAGAGCAAATACAGCTAGAACAATCTACGCGTATTATAATTATTACATTACACAAATCGTAGAACTCTGACGAAGACGACCAAGTGGAAGACTACCGCAGCCATTTTGACGAGCTTGGGCAGCCAATCCCGTTCCAGCATCCTGACCTCAGCGAGGCCCGGATGGACTCCGCACGAGCTCTAGATCTAGGTCACCGGAAGATATGGAACTTTAGCGGTAAACGAAACCATCATGGAGCAGCTAACTTCTCACATATACAGGTTGGTTGGTTCGATGGTTGAGTGGCTTGTTGGGTGGAAGGACGATGTATTGGGTTGATTGATTAATCAACCGGCTGGTTGGTCATTAGTTGGTTGGATGGTTGTTTGATTGGGTGGTATATTGGTTGGTCGGAAAGAAGGTTGGAAAGTTAGTTATTGGTTGGTTATCTAGTTGGTTGCTTGGTTGGTTGTCATGTTGGCTGGTTTGGTTGGCTAGCTGTTCAGTATGTTGGATGATTCTTTAGTCAAGTGGTTAATGGTTGATTTGTGGATTGATTTGTTGATTGGTTGGTTGATTTCTTAACGTACAATGTCCGTAATTTGGTTACATCGCGGATGGGTCCGGAGACATGAGTCGGGCAATATTACGTGCTGCTACACAGAAACAGGGAATGTAAACTTTTACAACTTCTGTCTCAGCAGATTCTATTTAGGGTACTGTAAAGGGTTATGCACTAAATACAGGTGTAGTAAAACAAGCGTACTATAAAACGTTTCTTTTGCTACCAACTTCTGTGCCAATGGCACTGAATACCCTGGTGTGGAACTTCATGTTTTCGCGGCTCATTCGGATAGATGTACTAAAAAGAACAAAAAACAACAACGTAAACAACAACAACAACAACAACAACAACAACAACAACAACAACAACAACAACAACAACAACAACTGCAACAAAAAAGATATACTTACTTTTCCGACCCAGCAGCCACTTGTGCCTGCGCCCTTCGACTTAATAATAATATAAATAATAAAAAATATACAACAAAACAGTTACATTAACAAGACAAAAACCAAGGCGGAGCTTTTTAAAGTATGAGTGACCAATTTATAGTTGTAGTCTATCAATATTATTTTATCTCATCAGCACCAGGTCCACCTACCCCAGATTATCATTGCTCCGCCCATTAAGGCACCTGGTGTGCAGTCTACTCATCAAGCTTCCCAAGATCAATGCCATCAAGCGTTTAGCTCGACAAAAGAGCCGGTGGCAAATAAAACAGGTTGGGTTTTTTTTTAATTAGTTGGATAGTTAATTAGTCAATTAGATAGTTAGCTACTTAGTAAGTTGGTAAGTTATCTAGTTAGTGCGTTAAATATTCAGTTAGTCAGTTAAATGGGTATGTTATTTAATATGTTAATTAGTTATCTAGAAAATTCTTTGGCCTGTTAGTTTTTATTGTTCGTCAGCTGGTTATCTAGTTAGCTAATTAGTTAGTCAGTAAGTCAATTAGTTAAATAGTTAGTTAGTCAGTAAGTCAGTCAGTTTGTTAGTTTAGTTAATTGGCTAGTCAGTTTGCTAGTTAATAAGTTCGACTTTGTTGTTAGTTATCAGTGATTCTAGTTATTTAATTAACAAGTTAATTTTTATAGTTGGTTATTTATTTATCTAGTTAGTTAGTCAATCATTTAGTCAGTCAGTCAGTTAACTAGCTAGTTATTCTGTTGGTTATATAGTTAGTTGGATAATTAGTCAGTTTGTTCGTTCGTTAGTGAATTATGTGCATATACCCAACAATGACATAATTATGGTTATGAAATATGTTCCTCACAAAGACACTTGCTGGCACAGAGAGCTGTGGGAAGAAAGATGATTACGATCAAAATACAAGATAAAAATATTGCATCGGTAACTCAGAAAGCAAACTGGTTTTAAAAACTTGGTAGTGGAAGTTGTAGCAAAACTGGCGTAGAAACTGGCGGTTCATGTCGCAAGAATGAACGACAAGAGATACAAAATAGGATCACCGGGCGATAGCCGTGAAAGAAAAAATAGACCGAGAGGAAGTCTGACAATGAGATGGCGCGATAACAATATTTATTATTGTTCAGCAGCGAGGTCTTACATCGGTCAAAAATCACATCATCGGGAAAATATGAGATCCCGATGCGGTGGGCTTAATCCTCTATTTGATGGGCGATTGAGATGAGTTGATCACTTGACGTCAAACATCAGCGCAATATAGGCTATATTATAGACGGACCCCAAGACTGACGTCCGAAAATTGTATGTGCTATCACACACAAGGCAGGGCGGCGAAACTAGAACTCCTGTGTCAGCCGTTCACATCATACATCACACCGATCCAACCAGCAGGTGACGAAATTGGCAAAATAAATGTTTTACAATGTTTTACCCATCGTGGGTTTCGAACCGCGAACCATCCAATCAGGAGACCGATACTTTCCGAGATGAGCCAGCTCCTTCCCTCTGCGTGGTGGTCCCTAAAATTGTCAGACGCTAGTCTTGGGATATATCGACATGTGATAGTATCTCTGGATTTCTAGAAGAAGTCAAGGTAGAAGTGTTTCTTTTCTACAAAGAACGAACTCGTTGCATACCTTGGAGTTATAAGTACGTAAATTCATACATTTCCATTACTCGACACTACAACTGTGTTACGTATTTTTTTAGTAGAAGAAAGCTGAGGCAGTTGGTAAACGTTCATACGCTGAACTAAGAAATAGTCTTTACTATAATTATAAAAGTGCCATGATTAGTAAGTTAATTCCAAGTTTAGAGTCCCTTCTCTGTACGTGTGCTGTCTAGAATCTAGTATCTACGCACAAAGGGGTTTTCCGTTTTTATGCAAGTATCATAGTAATAGCAATTTCATCTCTATTACCTGTATTTCGTGATTGAAATGGGTTGCAAAATACACCAGTAACATCGTAGGTAGTGCTTGTTTTGTAGCATTTAATTTTAACTTAATAATGTCTTCAACCGGTCGAATATACGCCAAGTCTGGCACTTTTAGGATATCACTCCAGGATTTGATGTACTTGATGACCAACAAGTGTGATAGCAAAATCTTAAAAGGATGTTAAACTGTTTAATAATTAAAAAAAAAAACCTGTCACCACACCTATAATTATAAAATAAACAGTGCGTGTGTTTTGATTTTCGAGAATAAATTAGTTCACTCCTACGTCATATCGTAATTTATTAGTTCTGGGGTGTTTAGAAATAGCACATCAGAATAGTTGATTAAAATAGTTATAAAATTAATAAGTATGCTACTTGTTTTCGCGGAAAACTCAGTAAAAAGTGGAAATGCTGTGAGGTCAAACTAACTTGAAAAAAATATTGGTATTTCCACCTATTATTTAATTTCGGTCCTCTGGATGGTGACGTGTTTGTAGTTAAAGCTATATTTGTTGAATAATCACAATCGATCCCTTCTCCTCCTCCTCCTTCTGCCCCTTCTTCTCTTTATCCTCCTCATTACCCTCCTCTTCTTCTTCCTCCTCTCTTACCCTTATCTTCTTCTTCTTCTTCTTCTTCTTCTTCTTCTTCTTCTTCTTCTTCTTCTTCTTCTTCTTCTTCTTCTTCTTTTTCCTCTACTTCTTCCCCTTATTTTGGTACCATATCTTTCTTTTTTCAACTATGTAGACCACAGCTCTTTAGAAGTGATTGGCGAAGCGGCGTCCGAAAGCTTCCAGTCTCAGATAAGAACTATCCACACCGATCTAGACGCAGGTTTTGCTAGAAAAGTAAGTGCTCTGCTGTTAATCATCTAGCCTTCATTATAAATACTACATCTCTCTATGTTCCATATTCCAACGTTATCTTAGAATGGGTTGAATATCTTTCAACAAAATGACAGAAATATTAAAGATTATTAGGCAAACAAAGCCTGGAAACAAAGCTGTAAGGCGAGTTTCATTTACTTAAAATTATTATTTAGATTACTAATCGAATATTCTAACATTCTATTTAGCTTATTTCAATAAAATGCAGAAAGTCTTAAAGGAACATTATGACATGTAATTTTAATTAAAGCTCCACAAGTAATGTAGACACTCTTTAAAGAGTAAATGTGAATTGGTATCAGACATACTCCATGTATCAGACCCAATCCAATATGTTTTTCATCATTTAAAAGCATATTTCATTCAGGTCGAGGCTTCCAAAAAAACAAAAACAACAGCAAACAGGCAGAGTCACCAAAATATAAAAAAAAAACGTGAATTTAGAACCAAAGTTAGGTACAGTATATATCATAAAAGTATTAAGCACAGATTAAATTCGTAGACTAGTGGGCTTATGGGCTGAATAAAATTAATCACCGAGTATCATTCTGTCACAACTATGACACGCATTTTAAAATAAATACATCACTATTACCTTCGTTATGCCGATTTACTTCAGTCAATTCGGTAACTTTGCTTGTTATTTTGGATATCCTCGATTCACATCCATGTTAATTATATCATATTTTTATTTTAAACAGGATCCAGGGGAAATTACTGCTGCAGATCTCAACCCAGAGTTCGTTCATATCCAGACCTTGACCAAGGGAAGAGTTTTTGTGAGTTTTCTTTTCACAGCAGAAGCTCAGCTTACGCAATTGCAAATCTTTTAGTTACCTTCTTTTACGGTTGCTATTCACCAAAAACATGGGCCGGGGGGAGGTAGCCTTGGACTAGAACATTGGCTTCCGACGCAGGAGCTTCATGGTTCGAACCTCGGCAATGTCGTCCCCTACTGGTTAGGTCGGCTGAAACAGGAGTCATGGCATCCCCGCTCTGTCTCGTGTGAGACGTCAGTCTTGAGGCCCATCCACAATATAGCCTATATAGTGCCCATCCACAATATAGCCTATATAGTGCGGATGTTACACGTAACATCATCACAAAACAACAAAACAACAACAACAACAACAACAACTACTACTACTACTACTACTACTACTACTACTACTACTACTACTACTACTACTACTACTACTACTACTACTACTACTACTACTACTACTACTACTACTACTACTACTACTACTACTACTACTACTACTACTACTACCTACTCTTCTGCCAATTGTAGAAACAAGTTTATTCTTATACTTTTCATTTCGATCTCATTTCCTTTCAAAGTGTCTATAAATTTGTCTATAAATCTATCCGACAGGGTTTGTCAGACCTGATCCTAGGCCAGCAAACAAGTTTCTGTGTTGTGAGTAACGGGGCCGACTGTTTGCTCATCAACAAACAGATGTTTCAGGAGCACATGCCTGAGTCGCTCTACAGACAGCTGAGAATGGACGTGAGTAAAAGTGTTTTATGTTGTTAGGTCTATTTTAATGTATGAGATGTAAAGCGTATTAAAATGTATCACATGTACATGTAAAGTCCGTTGTGGATGGAAGAACTGTTTTAATCAACACACGAGGCTTTTTATTAATATTTTTTTTAATTGCAAACGAAACAGGTTGTAAGACATCACAGTAAGATATACTTTATATCATATCTACCGTATATATATTTTCCCCTCTGTCTATCATAGAGACCCAAAATACCTATTACAGGTATTCGTTATTAGCAATGGCATCTCGTCAAGTTTCAGTTTCAAGATTGTGTTATAATTTAGCAAAGAGGGATCAAATCAGTTGCCCATTATTGTAGAAACAACAACAACAACAACAACAACAACAACAACAACAACAACAACAACAACAACAACAACAACAATAATACCTATAACTGATTGCTCAATTTGTAACTTTAAATTATAATTTAAAAAGCATTTATATAAAAAGAGTTTTTTTTCTTTCTCTTACTAAGGTCAAATCCTTTATTCGTTTTATGTCGCATATGACCTTAAAGTTCTCTTCTCGCCTCCTATCTATCCTACGCAATATGTTTACCAAATTAGTAATGCTTCTCTTTCATCCTTTTCGTTCCCCCAGCTGTGCCCATATCCAACAGAAGAGGAGCTCCAGAGAGGACTCAAGGTCAGCGTAGACTGGCAAGCCTACAAAGGCATCACCTTGGCTAAGACGCTCAACCTAGTGCACAAGAGGAGGGCGTTCGAACGCTGGCTTAAGACTTGATTTAACACCTAAGATATTTCAGTTAGAGACTGGTTTATAGTGTTTTAGACTTAAAAAAAGGGTCTGTTGTTGTATTAACAGGCATGTTGTTGCATTGAAAAGAGGAATCTAATTGCCTCACTCGTTCAAGAGATCATGATATTTCACACCAAGTCCCAAAATACTGAACTTATGAACCCATGCCGAATAGAAGAATGATTTATAAATCTACCTAATGCCGAATAGAAGAATGATTTATAATCTACCTTCGAGCTTTACTTCCACTTTTCTAATTACCAAAGAAAAAAAATATGCGGGGACAGGTTTATTATTCTACCGGAAGTCAGCCAAATAACAAGTGAGGGCCTTATGGCTCAAGGTGCGGTCACATAGTTAAATCGCGAAAAGTGCTGTACGTGGCAAGGGCATTAGCCCGTCTATATTTCTAGATCAATGGGCTGAGTCTGAGCAGTCTTTATGGTTGACTTGATTAACAGATGGCTCTACCGACGAAGCTTTTTGAAAGCTGGCTCAGTGGTTTAAATAATTAGACATGTACATTTGTTCGGTTTTGTTGTTATAATTATTATTGTTTTTGTTATTGTTGTTTTTATTGTTGTTTTTATTGTTGTTGTTGTTGTTGTTGATTTTTATTATTGTTGTTGTTTTCTACTGTCATCAACAACAGCAAGTTGTTGTTGTTGCAGTTGTTGTTGTTGTTTTTATTGTTGTTTTTGTTGTTGTTGTTGTTGTTGTTGATTTTTATTATTGTTGTTGTTTTCTACTGTCATCAACAACAGCAACAACAACAACAACAACAACAACAACAACAACAACAACAACAACAACAACAATGTTTTTTATCATTGCTTTTTTAAAATTGGATTTAATTTACAACTGAATTTTGCTCAAAATGTAAATTTCATAACTCCTACGAAGAAGACTGTAACAAAGTGGAAATAAGATATGACTTCTCAACTATACACACGAATATAAAAGATTTTTTCTGTGTTACTAGTGTAATAAAAACTCCAATCTTATATGAAAATGTACACAAACTGTGATATTTATAATATAATAATTATGATATAATATTATAAAAAATTTATTCGTTGGAATATTATATTATATATAATTTTTTCTTCAACGAAATTAAAATGTATTATTGGGATGAATTATCAAAAACAAAACATCGCTCTCATGGATAGAGACACTAATAATGCAAAGAGAGTGTCGTTTTCAAACAATCTTTTTTTTTCTCGAAGATTTTACAAATAAGAGATGTAAAAAGAAAATAACTTGAAGCGTTATTCTACCTGGAAAACTTGGAGACTTAAATCTATAACCAATGGGGAATATTTCGAGCTGGCTTGCTTTTCAAAGTACAGCAATTCCCCCTCCGCTCTCCCCTTAAAAAAAAAAGATTTATTCACAAATCGTTTTAGGCTATGTATTGTGATATATATTTTATATTATTAACCTATGTTGAACTAATGTTAATAAAACAAAGTCTTTGTCAAAGACCCAACAATTGCAAAAACTATGTTTTCCCTCTTTCTTTATATTCTTTACGTTATTTTCAGTTTCTATTATCGTCTTTGTAAAAAAAAAAATCACGCTCACTAATTTACTCATATACGGACCACTCGTAATAATCTTATCTCCCACACTTTTCTTTTATTCGAGCTAAGGAAAATCTTTTGAATCAGTCATCTCTCTCTCTCTCTCTCTCTCTCTCTCTCTCTCTCTCTCTCTCTGCCTCCTCTCGTTTTGGTTTTAATGTCCCTCTATAATAATGTGTCCTAGAAGGCTATGGTTTAACGTCTCCTAGGTTCCCATGAGGGAAACAATACGGCGACCTACTTTACGTCTCCGATAATGACTTCATTAAATTTAGTTGAATAATTATGCGTCTTTACTGTGGACAGTCTCTTAGCTGACTGAGCAGTCGTGTTTTTGATAGGCCAAAAAAAAAAAAAAA
>RQTK01000146.1:377752-390252 GCA_003991915.1 Elysia chlorotica
AAGAAGAAGAAGAAGAAGAAGAAGAAGAAGAAGAAGAAGAAGAAGAAGAAGAAGAAGAAGAAGAAGAAGAAGAAGAAAAAGAAGAAGAAGAAGAAGAAGAAGAAGAAGAAGGAGAGGCTGTTTTTTTTCCTGTTTTTTTTTTGGAGAAGGGCCTTCAGGTTGCCTTTGCATCGTTTCTGTGGCCTGCCTTACTTACTCTTACTTTCGCTCAATTCACGTTACAATATACATGTATGTGGTCTGACTCCATTCTGATGACATGATCTGTCCATTGAGATATTTTTCAGTTTTTTTTTGTTTGTTTTTGTTTTGAGAATCATGATGAAATAACGACATACTAACAGAACCTAACTAAGAGCATACAAATTGGCTTTTGCAAATTAACAAAGAAAGAAAACTGAAATACTTTGGGTACCTGCAAAAACATGATTGTTTGGGAAGACATATCCCAGAAGCAACAGGCTACAATGGTGGCCAACGAGACAGGAAGGACCCCTCAATACAGAAAGCTCCTCAGGCATATTGTGCGGGAGGCTACCCAAGAATTAATATGACTTTGAGGCTACGCCAGACCCTACCGACAATGATGATGATGATGATGATAAAAAATGATTAATTCACAAAATGTTTTAGGCTATGTATTGTAATAAATATTTTTAATTATTAACCTATGTTGAACTAATGTTAATAAAACAAAGTCTTTGTCAAAGACCCAACAACTGCAAACAATTTTGTTCTTTTTTCTTTAGATTCTTCAAGTTACATGTATTTTCAGTTTCTATTATAGTCTTTGTTAAAAACCTTCTTGCTCATGTCCTTCTATGTGTGTTCTAGACGGCTATGCTGTAACGTCTCCTAGGTTCCCCTGAGGGATCCTATACGGCGAATTACGCCACGTCTCCGGTAATGACTTCATTAAGTAATTATGCGTCTCTACTGTTGATGGGTTCATAGCTGACTGTGCAGTCCTGTATTTTGATAGGCACAAAAAATTGCGCCCACAGGGAGGGCAGAGGAACTGGACCCAGTGGGCAATCCCTCTTGGACCTACTGCTGCAGCTGTATTTCTTCGTTCGCCGGCTTGAGTGATGCTGCTGCGGCGTTCCTTATCTTCCTTCTTAACGGAAGAGTGCGCTTCTTTAATGAAAATAAAACAAATTACAAATTACAATATTTCTACAGGCCCATTATCCAAAACCGTGAAATAATGACTCCTGCTAATTATACACATGAAATTAATCATATCTGCTAATAATAGGCTTACATATGGTGTTGATTTTAAACAGAAATGACAAAAACGAAGAAGGAGGAGATGTTTTTTGAAGAGGGGCCCTCACGTTGCTTTGCATCGTTTCTGTGGCATGCCTTGCTTTCTCTTAATTTACAATAGAGTAGATGTGGTCTGACCCATTCTGATGACATAGTCTATACATTGAGATTTTTTTTTTTTTTTTTTTTTTTTTTTAGAATCAAGAGGAAATGGCGACATACTAAAATAACTTAAGATCAAACCGAATCCGATTTTGCAAACCAACAAAGAAAACTGAGATACTTTGGATACCCGAAAAGACATGATTGTTTGGGAAGACATAATTATCCCAGACGCAATTTACTGGCTACAAAAGTGGCCCAGCGAGGCAGGAAGGATCGCTCAAGACAAAGAGCTCCCCAGGCAGATTGTGCGGGAGGCTACCCAAGACTAATTATGACTTTAAGGCTACGCCAGACAATACCGACAAGCCAGCATGATGATGATGATGATGATGATGATGATGATGATGATGATGATGATGATGATGATGATGGTGATGATGATGATGAAGATGATGATGATGATGATAGGCCTCACTTCGAGGTCAGACATTGAGTAGATCAGTTCCTTCTCTTTCCAGAGATGGGGTGCCATGGTACATGGTCTTCCATCTTTCTCGCTCAAGGAAAATCTCGCAGAACTCGTTGATTTTTATTTCAGCCCAAGCGGCAGGACCTGACGCCGTGGTGTCTATTGTATTGAAATCAAGCGCATATCAACTATATATCATTATTTCTTATATTTTTAAGTATCTCTAACAATCCACTGGCGTGGGAACATCTCCCATAGTTCCTGTTACTAAAAAGCAAATATTAAATGTATGAATGATCTACATCCTGTGACGTTGACATCGTGCGTTATCAAAGTCCTCGAAAGGTGCGCTCTGTCTCACTCTTCTTTTTTGCGTTCACTCAAATGGACAGCCCAGTCTCTGACATGAATGTTGCTGTGCGCCGTAGATCCTCCAGGCTTCCATACAGCTTCTGTGCCATTGGTGTGTCCTGTGGCCACATCAGGTTTCTTAGGTTTTCATACATGGGGCAGTGTTGTAGGACATGGATGACTGTTTGACCTCCAGTTTGGCATGTGCACTGGTCTGATGTTCCAATGTGGAGCTTTGTGTAGAGGTGGTGATTCAGGCGGTTGTGTCCTGTTCTGAGCCTAAAAATGACCACTTGTTCAGCTCTTGTCAGTGCATCTGTCTCACTGAGATCCATTTGTTAGTAAGTTCATGGACCCTTTCCAGTTTGCTCATAGATCAAAGAGAGGCGTAGACGATGTCATTTTACATGTTTCGAATAACATTTACTCTAATCTGAAAAAAAAAATGTTCTTTCGTTCGCCTTATGTTCTGCGATTTTTCAGTGCTTTCAACACAATACAGCCTCATTTACTTGGTGACAAACAATTATCCTACATCTTCCCATCTTTTATTATTTGGACACTCGACTACCTGACCTCTCGCCCTCAGCTAGTACGACTTATTAGCCCATTCAATATCTCATACATTGTTACGACGATTACAGGAGCATCACAAAGCACAGTGCTTTCACCTTTTCTTTTCTCTATTTAAACATCACACTATAGGCCGACACACACCAAATGCATCACTGATAAATACGCAGTCGCCACTATACTCACTGGATTATTTACTGACGACAATAACACTAATTTTGTGGGACAGGGGATTTCTTATGTTGAATGTGCGCAACTTTACTATCTAATTGTGAATGTAGATAAAACTAAAGAAATGATAATAGGTTTCAGAAAAAAAACGAGCTTGTTTAAAAAAGATTATAGTTATACATGATCAGACAGTAGAGCGCGTAGACTCATTTAAATACCTTGGTCTAGTTCTTGATCAAAACAGATATTATTATTAAAAAAAACTTAGACCGCGCATGTAGCCAACTGCCTAAGAAAACCTAAATCTTTAAATGTCCATGAAAGATTGTTACAAATATTTTACACACCCATTCTGACCTTTGGCATCTCATGTTGGTGTGGAAAATTGACAAACAGGAGAAAAACAAATTAAACAAAATAATTTATTAATAAAGCAGGTGGGTGGTTGGGAGGCAACAAGGCGATTTTGACGCACTTTGTAAACAACGCACCGAGAATAAGACAAGACATAAATATAATTATATATACTTGAGGACAGTAAACCTTTACAGAGTGGACAATTTGCGATGCCGAGGGCCAGAACCAACAGATACAGAAATTCTTTTTTGCCTCGATCTATATCTTTAAAAAATCAGCACTGTATTAGAAATGATTATTTACAACATTTTAATGCAAACTTTACTTGAATATTTCTATTTTAAGGTATCTATGTTAATATTCACTCATTCATTTTTATATGTGTAGCCTAAATTATGAGTAATTTACAACGTTTACACAAGATGAGATTTTTCTTAATGACATAAGCCTAAATTCAGTAACTCGAGTTGTGATTGTGATTATATGATTTATATAGTAGGCTATGTACAATATCATTAATCTTTATGTCTAAATGTTACCTTTATTATTTTCCTATCATGGTAAACCTCTTAATTTCGTTTGTTTAATGAAGAGAGTGTGGTTTACTTTCCTATCGAGAAATGAATAAAGCCTTCTGTATTCTGTCCTCCACAACTTATCCGCCTCTTTCCTTTAACTTCATACCTTCAGCTTCGAAGTACTGTTCTAAAAATAACCCACTATCAAGGTCGATGCACGGGATGCACAGCTTGCTATTAATAGAAATCTGTGGGTGAATGTTGCTCTATCATGTGACATTCAGTAAACAAAATGGAGGAAACCCCCGTCACGGGTCTAAACCTCTACATACAATGAAAGCGTTCGAGACTTATCTTTATCCATCTAGATCTAGATCTAGCCCATGTTACGCTGTGTAAAACAACGCCTCTGTAATCATGATGACGCCACTGAGCCCTAGCTCTTCCATGAATTACGAGAGCATAGGTCATCGGGACAGTGGCTCTTTTGGTGAAAACATGGCCTCAGACAGCGATCCTCTTTTAGAGCCTCGCTCAAATGATTACTCTCGATATGGTATTAGAGATGTACCAAAATTCACAACTACAACAGCATTCGGAAAGGTGGGTTCACGTATTTTTTTAGATCAAGATCTTAACCTAGACTCTAGCTTGAATTTAAAACTTTTCAACTTGTTATTATTTAAAACGCAGGCCTACAACAACAACCCACTTTAAGTTTAACCCTTTCATTCAGTACTCAATTTAAAATTTTTGGATTTCCCATATTGTCACCAATAGATGATTTAGAATCTAGTTCCCTTATTCTCATTATTTAGCACTAATGTTAGATATAAATCTAAATCACAATATCAGCTAAACTAAGGTATAGATAATAGATCTAGTCCAAACATAGCTAGAGATCTAAGGGATTTTAAAAAACTAAACCATAGGCCTACATGGGTGAGAATCATCAGATTCTAAGCCAACATTCGGGGTCGAAAAACTGTTTGTCGCTTAGTTTTGTAAACAAATGTCAGACACCAAACTGCTTACAAGTGAAACATAACTATATGATGTATATCATAACAAACCATTAGTAAAAAAAAGCAGGTTGTTAAGGATGCGGTACAAGTTGGATTTTCAAACCTCTATTGAAAGCCACCAAGCTGAAGAAGACTAGCCAGAACCGAGATTGGTGGATGGGATTTTCTGCGGCCCTACGTTTTACAGGGAACCAAGAGGCTTAAACATACACTTTAAAACTTATTGAAAGCCACAATCTGTGACTTTAAGGAGTTTTGGTGGTATTTCAAAGCAATCCATGGAACACAGGTTTTAATATAATAGTTAGTAATATTAGTATGATATCTTTGAGTGAATGTTACAACGTGTAAATGAAAAGCCTATGAAAAGGTTGCAAACATTCAAAAGTAGAAAAGAATCATCAGATTCTAAACCAACATTCAGGATCAAGAAACTGTTTGGTTGGGAACTTATGTTGCTTTATTTTTTAAACAAATGTCAGACACCAAACTGCTTACAAGTGAAATCAAACTATATAGATATCATAACAAACCATTCTTAAAAAGTGCAGCGTGTAAAGGATGCTGTAAAACTCCATGCCAAGTCGGATTTCCAAGCCTCTATTGAGAGCCACCAAGCAAAAGAGAACTAGCCAGAACCGAGTTCAGTGGAGGGGATATTCTGCGGCCCTATGTTCCACATGGAATCAAGAGGCTTTTAAAACTTAAACTTAACATATATATAATTGAAAGCCACAATCTGTAACTTGAGTTTTGGTGATATTTCAAAGCGTTCCAGGAAACGCAGGTTTTATATAATAGCTAGTAATATTAGGATTATATCTTTGGGTGAAGGGGAGAGGGAGGGGGGATGTGGTCCAAGGTAACGGCATGCAAATCAAAAGCCTATGAAAAGGTTGCAAGTTTGATCACCATTTTAGTCACCACATTTTGTTCATTACTGACTGGGTCGATGTCATTATGAGTATTTAATATGACATGCCAAGTCCTGGGTATCTCGCGTTGGGTTCCTGTTTGTGTCTAGGATCTTTCTTAAAAACATCTTACGGAGACTTTTAACACCTAACTAAAAAAGTAAAATTGGTTTCTATGACTAAACTTTCTATAAATTAAAGGTTTGCTCTTTGCAGCCTGCTTCGCCAAAAGGTCCATATATGGTGCACTGGTGCAGTTGGATTTCAATTCAATACAAATAATGGGCGTATAATGCCAATTTTTTCTCTGTTAGGAAGCTTCATCTTGTAGTCTTCTAAAGACCAAAGATACTCATACTGATAGTTTGTTGATAGTAAACTGAAACACATTAATTGCAAATTACATCCGCTGTTTGCTGTCTAAATTGAAATGCAACCACCAAAACACACTAACCTAAAAAGCGTATTAGGCTAAAATTGCGTATCTTTTAAAAAATTAATTAATTCAATGGAAGCTACAAAGTCTTTGCATCTGGGGATCAATCAATTTCAACTCTCAAATGCTACTACAAAAGCTTGTACAGTGAAGGTATTTTTGGTCGACCATAATAATTAACATATATGCCTTGAAGGATAGGAATGATCCGGGTGGCAGTTCCATCCAGTGTCAATGAAAAGTTCAATAAAGTATATATTTGTCTTTTAAAATGTAAGTTTCTCTTACTATACTAATTATAACATATGTATGTTTCTCTCACTATTCTTAACTTACGTTTCTCTTAGTTGTACTATTCTTCACATTGGTTTCTCTTACTGCTCTTTAAAAAAACTTCTTTTACTATTCTGAACATAAGTTTCTTTTAGTATAAACGAAGTTCATTTGTATGAATTGAAAACAAAAGTATTCAAAGTGCTAAGTTTATTTACATGAAAAAAAAAAAAATATATATATATATATATATACTGGTTGGGTCGGTATCAGTACATGTATAATATGCTCAGAAAATGGTCATGGTATTGGCTTGACTTAATTGTCAGACGATAGTCTTGATATCCGTCCACAATAGAGCCTTCATTGTACTGACATTGGAAGCTAAGCGATTAACTCATACCTCTATGATATTTATTTGAATGTTACTCAAATGCCTAGCTTCAACACAAACTTTGTAAAATTATCTTTAAATTACCTGGCATGTATGTTCAAAAGAACTTTTTGATAAAATTAATATGAAGCATTGTACTGCCTTTTTTTTTCTTTCCTTTAAAATTTGTAAAGTTTGTAGTATGATTTTTATATGATTCAATTCAAAGACACTCCTTTTGTTTCCTACCAAGTTAACTTGCATGAATCTTTATTTTTAAAAATTGTGGTTCATAGCGCATGTATAGTTCTAATCAGGAGTCCAATACCTGGGTTAGTTAGGAATAATACAAAATCAGTACATGATTTGAATTTTCTTATTTCTAAATTAGTTAATTTTCAAACATGAAGGGTATTGATGGCATTTTCTTCTTAGTGTAACGTTTTTAATATTTCATCATGATGTGATGTTTTATTGAAAACTATGTATTTGCTGATTACAGTTACTCTTTAAAAGCTGATCATAAAACAACAGCAGCACGTGCGTGCTTTGTCAAAGGTTATACATGTATGAATCATCCTCTAGCCCTTTAACATAAGTTTACTGTTTCAGTGTTTGAATATTAAAAAGTGGACCAACAATATTATTTGAGAGAGAGAGAGAGAGAGAGAGAGAGAGAGAGAGAGAGAGAGAGAGAGAGAGAGAGAGAGAGAGAGAGAGAGAGAGAGAGAGAGAGAGAGAGAGAGAGGAGAGAGAGAGAGAGAGAGAGAGAGAGAGAGAGAGAGAGAGACAGACAGACAGACAGAGAGAGAGAGAGTGAGAGAGACAGAGAGAGAGAGAGGGAGGAGGAGATAGTGAGACAGACGGGTCAACACACACACACACACACACACACGGTAATACCGATAGTCTCTCTCACATATAATAGCCACAGTCCTTTATCTTGAGAATTAACTATCATTGGGTCTCCTCATCTGAACTTCACTCATAAGCTACAGTCAGTAAAACCCTGATCTGATAGGATCCAACACTCTTTTGCAGTCATTGATGGGGGACCCCGATATCGTTATTCTAATTCGGGTAAGTTTTTTGTTTTTGAAAAGTTAAGCTGGACCCTTGTGATGTATGTTGTACATGTACTTGCAATTATATGACTAATTCGCTTTATCTTTGACTCTTTGATGTTTTATCTATCAAAATCCATGTCGTTTATCGCTCATAGATCAGAGGTGTTTTAACAGGGTTCAAAGTATGTAATACGATGGGGTAAACGTGTAGGTTAAAGCGTGTAGCGTGATATATTCTTTTCTCCTTTCTTAAAAATCAATTTTTCTTTATGAAATTGAAGTTCAGCGTTGAGATGACACGTTGGGTTGGGATCTTGTTTTCATGAATCCAGTGTTTTAAGGACTTCATTGGATATTCAGACTGTATAATAGAAAATCGTGTAAATAGAACGTTCAACAAGCATTAGAAACGAAAAGGGCGTATTTGTGTTTCAGCGCTATTCATTACGTTACAACATGTACAAATAGTGTTGCAGAGATCCAGTGCTTTTCGTTATTGTGTATTGACACTTTGGTATGTTAAAGATCCAGTGTTTTGATTTGTTCGCATCCTTCATCCGGCTCTAACATATCCAGTGTTTAATGTTGTTTACCATATTCCATCTGAGGAACGTTCATGATTCTTCCAAATCGTAAGAGACACATTTCCAGCGGTACTAGCATTACTTTTTTCTTTAAAAAAAAATGAAAAAATAAATGTAATTTGTTACTTTTGTTATCAAGATCCTAGTCTTTTGTTATTGTGTAGCCATCGCTAGTTTTTGTGATTTTGTAGATCCAATGTTTTTTTTTTTTTAGGACTGCGAACATCATCAGTAGCCTAACTACACGATGATAATATACACAGTGGCTTTCATACACGTAGTTATTTATGAGAACTTTCAACGTGCTTTAAGATCGAAAGAGATACTTTTTGAAGAATTTGTTACTTCACAATTGTGTAGATACTATCGACCTGTTTTATTTTCAAGTACATGTATTTAGCGTGGTGTTAAAGATTGTCCATCGTCAGCGTTGAGATTCTTTGCCTGTGACAATACATAATAGCTTTGCCACATTAAGAAACCAACTCATTTGTAGCTTTCGTAGTGCAGTATATTATGGAATTTGCCCTAAGACAACCAACGATATAACTCTTCACTGCCCAACAAAACATGAGGGAGGATATGTTACAGCTCAGACTGCTGATGGTAGAATAACATCCTCGATTGACAGGTTAAACGTCGTGTAAAAACCACAATTAGTTATGATTATACTTTATGTACTCCAAATGAACTGCTGCTGTATGGGAGCAAGGGTTTGATTTAGACTAGATATGGTGGACTCTTGAAGTAAACCTCCCTAGCATTGCGATGGCATCAAGGAACACAGCCGGTGCCTTTACAAGCCTTGCCTTTTTGGACTCCAGTGAGGTATCTATGCTATACATTTGTGTAGATTAGAAACAGCTTTATAAACAAACAAAAAAATTCACTGAACAATTGTACTGTGTTCGAAATTGGTCTACTAAAAACTGTGCCATGCGCAAGTGGTAGAGCTTTGGTCTTCCAAACGAGAGGTTCTTGGTTCGAAATCCAAGACCAGACAAAAACTTATATGTCCGATTTGTTTCCTTCTGGTTGGGTCGGTGTCAGTACTGTTTAAAGTAGCTGTCTGAGACGGATAAGTTGGAGTCATGGTATCCCCTTATTATCTCTGTGTGGTAGCAAGTAAAGGTATCATACGTTAGTCTTGGGACACGTCCACGATGTAGCTTTGCTTCTGACGTTGGTCGTTACCTCAACCACTCACCCTATGCTAAGAGCAGTCTATTACAGAGATAGAACCCAATGATTGTTCAACCTTGCCTTATATCTTTTTTTTTTTTTTTTTAATTTTTGACCAAACGTGCTTTCAAGAGATTTTGCCCTGCCCCACTATCATTTTTATATCAGGCACCACTGAAACTGATGTGAGAAAGAGACCAATACCGAGAGCGAAAGAGAAGGGCATACAGAGAGACAGATCGCGCATGTCAGCACATTGAGCGAGTGAATGAGAGAGAGAGGATGTGTGTGTGTGTGTGTTGTGTGTGTGTGAGATAGAGAGAGAGAGAGAGAGAGAGACCAATGATTGTCAACCTTGCCTTATACCTTTTTTAAATTTCTAATCAAACGTGCTTCTGATTTAAAGTGATTTTGCTCTAGCCCTAGTACCATTCTTATATCAGGGACCACTGAAAAAAAAACAACCCAGAATCAGTTTATCCTTGCCTAAACTATTTACATCTTCCTTTTATCTTCGTTTATCAACAATGTCCTATCAGTTTGCATGATTTTGTAACCGCTCACTTTCTTTCCGCGGCTCAACAACTTCAGTACACGCAGCTATTCAGCAGTTATCTTCTTTGTGGTCAGATAGGCCTACCAGTCTTATTAAGGGGAGACATTCTTTTAATCTTCATGGGAGTCTTGACACATGTATTAGGAAGTGGAGAGCAGAAGGCACGAGGGTCGAATCTTAGCTGAACGCCCCCCCCCCCACACACACACTCTCTCACCGGTCTCCGTAGAGGAATTCATCGGGAAACAAGGGGATATGAACTATTGATTTTATTTTTAATTTTAATGTCTCTCATGCACAATATAGCCTATATCTAAGTGCTGATGTTGGACTTTAAACCAACTCAACATTAACAGTCTATCATGCAAAATGATTTTCCCAATTTCGATATTCAGGAAAACTAATTGGACGTAGGCCATTGTCTTCATTGATCTCTCTATCTCCATCGCATACCCCTTCGAAAACCGCTATATATTTTTTTTGTATTTTGGTAATTGTGTTCGTCACCAATCTCTCTTTTTAGGGAGTCTGTGGTACAGTTACCTTACAATTCTTGATCTCAATGATTTCTTTTTGTGCGTAGCTATTGGTAAATCCGCTGAGCTGTTAAGAGCGTTCCGCAAAGGTAATATAGTCTACCGACCATTATTAAAGCAATAAATATCCCTTCTTCAAGTTAGCAGCCTGCGAGCATTAGACAATGGGTGGAGGGGGTGGTCTTGGGGTTAACCATCGGCTTCCGACGCAGAAGGTCCGTGGTTCGAGCCCTGACGATTTGGCTCCCAACTGGTCGGGTCGGTGTCAGTTTATCCACGCCCTGTGTCGTGTGTGGCAATACATAAAATTGTCAGACGTCAGTCTTGGGGTCCGTCCACAATAAAGCCTATATAGTGCTAATATTCAACGCTAAGCCAACTCAACTAGTTAACTACATCTATCACCATCTACGAACTGAAGGTACTTGAGAAACATGGTTAGTCATTCTACTGGCATCAGTGGCTAGAGGATTACTCAAGGAATAACTTTTTGTAATTGGTTCACTATTCTATTTCAGATGTTCAGGGCCTGTTTGTGAAGACACTTTCTCAGTGACTCAACGTTACGTCTTTTTAGATAAGATTCGAACCGCGGGACTTCTTGACATTCAAGTGTTTAAGTATACTATCTGTGATTAGACCAAGACATCAATTTACTGATAAGTTGAGAGAGCAAAGGGCTTTTTGGTAATGTATTGTTTCTGGAACAGCGCGAACTATTCTATCTCCTTCTTTTGCTGTAATTTTTTTTTTTACTTGATTTGTTCAAGGGGAAGAGAGAAGACCCAGTCAGCGTCAAAACATCTTTGTCGCAGAATTGTTCTTGTTGATCTTGTTTGTTTGTTGTTAAAACGTCCAATGTCAGAACAATATATTATACATTGTGGACAGATCCCAAGACTAAGGTCTGTGAATTTAAGGTGCTGGCACACAGCTACAGTGCGGGGATACCATGTCTCATGTCTCAGCCCGTCACATGTTGGTCCAACAGGAAGATCTGGGAATTTTTTCCTTCTGATCGATATTTTGATATTTCCGTGTACTTTACAACTTTCTTGGGTATATGCATTTTGTAAAACGCGATATTGATTTATTTATTGTTTAAATACAGTCCTTTCACAGCCTAGCATGTTTTCTCTTTGCGTCTCTCTTCTAACCAGATCATTCACATACCCAAGGTTGAACATGTAATTTAAAACTGGCATAGATAGATGCAACTGAAACCGTAGCAGAGACCGGAACACTCTTGCTCCTTTATTCGAGCTAAGTGTCGGCTAAGAATTACTATGTTCTATCTCCTTGTTATTTTCAAAGGAGCTAGGACAACGCAGTATTGAGCCAACGTAATATAGCCACCCGCCCGCTTTTTAATATCCCAGCAAAGTATGATGTATGGAGATGATTATTTCGTTGGCTTCTGTAAGTAACAATGCCCGGAACAGAAGATAATCTAGAGTGGCATTCTTTTTCTTGTCTAGAACCTTCTCGTGATAGTCTATTGGTATTACAATCTACTTAATTTTCTTTCTCAATCACGTGTATTCTAGATTTATAGATCTTAGACCGCTTTTATTTTCCACAGAACTTGCAGTATGGTGTACATGTACTTCAGTGCTCGATCAGTTGGTCGATCGCTGAATGGGAATTTTAGGTATTGTCTCAGACACGTGATCGAATGCATCTTTGCGACCAAAAGAGATATTTTTTTATAGTTAAATATCTAGTGAACCGATGGGGGGCA
>RQTK01000146.1:395252-397215 GCA_003991915.1 Elysia chlorotica
AGCGTGAGTTTATCACAGTCATGTGAAGCCATAAATCATGACTCACCAGCACTATTGCAAACTTTGGTGACTTTATATAAAACAGTTTAAGCTGTTATAAATACAAATGAACAACCAAACGGCGAAGCTTCCTTGTCACCATTATCGCCTCAGTTAAAAGCCTTGCGAGAACGGAGTCTATATCGGAAACGAAGACGATAGGTAAAAGAATCTGCAACCGGTGTCCATTCATAGCTCTAACCTAGACTTATGAGCTGTTTGGACCGGCCCCTAGACTAACGTCTGACAAGTTTACGTGCAGCCTCACAGAGACAGTGCGGGGATACGATGATTCTGTATCAGTTGGTCTCAACTGGTCACATTAAACTGATATCGATCCAACTAGTAGGTGACGAGTTAGCAGACTGGGTTCGAACCACGCATCTGCTGTGCCGAAAGCCGACGTTCTACCCCAGGGCTGCCGCGTCTCCCCAATGAGCGATCAGAAAACTTAATGCCCAAAAGTTTCGATTACGTCATCCTTTATCATTGTGTGTTACGCAAAGCCTGTAGTTTTTAAACAAGTCCATTGAGTCTGATGGCGAATGGTCGGATTGACTGGTGTGGTGTGTCTCTGTAAGTTATTTTGTCTCGCCAGAAAATGAATAATATTGCGCCTTCTAATCTCTGGATTGGCCGACCTTCCATATCAATCCGGATCGATTTCGATGAGTCAATGCCATAAGACTCGAGCTTGTTGGTTGGTAAACTAAAGGCGGGGTTTGGATATCAGGCCCGTAGGCCTTAGTGCCATGTCGATGTAGATTACGTCTCGTCGTAAGCCTTCATAGTCGCATATCTTAAGGCGAGTCGTAAGCTTACCACGACGTTGTACTTACGGCCCTACGCCCGTGCAGGGAAACGACAGTACATGATGTAAAATAGTTTTATGTGTTTGGAGAAATAAGCTGAAAGAGCTTTTTTCCTAAGAGAAGTTGCATGCTTTCAAAACAAAATATTTCATAAAAAAAATTTGCTTGTGGTTTGTAGTTTAGTTAAACGTGTGATTGTGTTCAAACTGAATTGCGTTTTAAATATTTGACAAATATTTTTGTAAAAATGTACTGTACCCAAGTAGGCATGTACATATCGAGCATTTTAAGAGTGAATCATCAAGATGACATTGGGCTAAATGTGTTTGAAATTTTTTGGGACTTTTCAACTTTTTCTACAATCTTCCAAAGAAATCGCCTAGTCATGTTACTATAAAAGTGCCGGCTAGTTTTTCTGTCTTTCTGTCTGTCTGTCTGCCTGTCTCTCTTTCACTCTCTCTCTCCATATGTGTTTGGAGACATAAGCTGAAAGAGCTTTAATCTAGAGAATGTGTATGCTTTCAGAACCATTATTTCATACGAAAATTTGCTTATGGTTCCTATTGTAGCTAAATGTGTGATTGTAAACTGATTTGAATTTTAAATAGTTGTCCCTCTTTCCTCCTCCTTTCACCCTCTCTGTGTAACAAAATCAACTAATTTAACCACCGATCCACCATTCTATTCCTCAATCTCCAGACGAATACTTGCGCGGGCCTGTTCCCCCGAGAATGGCTGTTCATGGCTGTATGCCTCTCCCCCTTTCTATCGCACTCTCTCTTTCTCCCTCCCTCCCTCCCTCTCTCCGTCTCTCTCCCCCTCTTTTCTATCTGGCTCTCTCTCTGTCTCTCTCCCTCTTTCCTTCTCTCCCTCTCTAACTCTTTCTCTCTCTCCCTCCCCCTCCCTCTCTCCCTCCCTCCCCCTCTGTAACAAAACCCTCCAATGTAATCATCCACCCACCTTTCTATTCCTCAATCTCCAGACGAAGACCTTCGCGGGCCTGTTCCCCCAAGAATGGTTGTTCCTGGCCGTGTTCCCCCCTCCCTCTCTCTCTCTCTCTCTCTCTCTCTCTCTCTCTCTCTCTCTCTCTCTCACTCTCTTTCTCTCTCTGT
>RQTK01000146.1:397592-412592 GCA_003991915.1 Elysia chlorotica
TAGTAGTGGTGGTGGTGGTAGTAGTAGTAGTAGTAGTAGTAGTAGTAGTTGAGTTGGTTTAACGTCCAAAATCAGCAATATATAGGCTATATTGTGGACGGGTCTCAAGACCGACGTCTGACAATTTTATTTGCTGCCACACACGAGACAAGTCGGGGATACCATGACTCCTGTCTCAGCCGGCCACATTAAACTGACACCGACCCAACCAGTTGAAAGCGCAATCGCCAAGGTTCGAACCCAGTCCTTTTGCGCCGGAAGCCGATGTTTTACCCCAGGACCATAGCGCCCTCACGGAGTGTGCTAGTTTTGGGCTTGAGTTGAGTTGAGTTGAGTTGGTTGCTTAACGTCCAACATGAGCACTATAGACTGGACTGGGGATAGGAGCTAGTTTTGGGATAACCATGAATGATAATAGTGGCCTGATAAATAAAATATAATCCGGACACTGCTCTTGCTAGAGTTAAAAAAAAAACAAAACTGAAATGTAATTTTTTTAAACCCCGTTTTTGAAACTCAAAACAACGGAATCTAACCTAAGGAATTAATAGTTGGAGTAAAATATATTTTTACAAAGTATGATGCCATTAAAACTTGATCAATCTTGAAGCACTTGTATCGCTTCATCATTAATAGCTTAATGATGTATCTTACCCGGGAACTCTTGAAGTGTATGCCCCTACCACTAAACGTACATTTGGTTCTTCTAATACCCTGATAACTTAGCCATTAAACACTTAAGCATATCAATAAATGCACCATTGTCTTTTTTGATAGCATAACAACCTAGTCGCTAACCCCAAAAGTACATAACAAAATGTACCCCTTTTTCCTCTCGTTTCCGTCTTTCGTTTAGACTATACGAACGTACAAAGCACGTCCTGAAAAGGTTAATCCATTGAGTAATTGTAAAACACTGAAAGTAAAAGTAACCCCTGTTTCCTCTCATGTTTCCTTCTTTTGTTTAGACTATGAATTCTACGAAGCACATTCTGAAAGGGTTATTCCCCTGTGTAAAGCCCAAAAAGTAAAAATAACCCCTGTTTCCTCTCACGTTTCCTTCTTTCGTTTAGACTATTTTACGAAGCACATCCTGAAAGGGTTAATCCACTCTGTCAAGCTCTGAAAGTTAAAGTAACCCCTGTTTTCTCTCATGTTTCCTTCTTTCGTTTAGACTATGCGAATTTTACAAAGCGCGCCCTGAAAGGGTTAATCAATTGAGTAATTGTAAAGCACTGAAAGTAAAAGTAACCCCTGTTTCCACTCACGTTTCCCTCTTTTGTTTAGACTAAAAGAATTTTACAAAGCACACCCTGAAAGGGTTAATCCACTGTGTAATTTTAAAGCAATGAAAGTAAAAGTAACCCCTATTTCTTCTCACGTTTCCTTCTTTCATTTAGACTATTTTACGAAGCACATCCTGAAAGGGTTAATCCACTCTGTAAAGCTCTGAAAGTAAAAGTAACCCCTGTTGCCTCCTCAGGTTTCCTTCTTTCGTTTAGACTATACACATTTTACAAAGCACACCCATAAAGGGTTAATCCACTGTGTAAAGCTCTAAAAGTAAAAGTAACCCCTGTTTCCACTCATGTTTCCTTCTTTCGTTTAGACTATTTTACGAAGCACATACTGAAAGGGTTAATCCACTCTTTAAAGCTTTGATAGTAAAAGTAACCCCTATTTTCTCTCAGGTTTCCTTCTTTTGTTAAAACTATATGAATCTTACAAAGCACACCCTGAAAGGGTTAATCCACTAATTAAAGCTCTGAAAGTAAAAGTAACCCTTGTTTCCTCCTCAGGTTTCCTTCTTTCGTTAAAACAATATGAATCTTACAAAGCACATCTTGAAAGGGTTAATCCACTCTGTAAAACTATGAAAGTAAAAGTAACCCCTGTTTCCTCTCACGTTTCCTTCTTTCGTTAAGACTATGAATTTTACAAAGCACATCCTGAAAGGGTTAATCCTTTCTGTAAAGCTCTGAAAGTAAAAGTAACCCCTGTTTCCTCCTCAGGTTTCTGCCTGTTCTACGTGTTTCACGGCGTGCTCAGGGAGCGGGTGTACGAGCTCTACGCCTTTATGTGCGCCATCCTCGTAGTGGTCATGTACTGCGTCCTCGAGTACTTTGTTTTCAACCCTGACGGACAGACAGCAATCAAACTGGTCAGTGAGTTACTTTTGTTCCTATATTAAGTTTGGACTAGTTGTAAGAAGGGAATAAATGCGTCTTAGTATTAATTACTTAGTTAGGATGGGGTTGGGTTGGGTTGGTTTTAACGTCCAACAGCAGCACTATATAGGCTATATTGTACTTAGTTAGGAACTTATTTTACAATAAACAAATAAACAGAAGAAAACCCTATTAATTGAGGCTTTGTTAATTTCACTACTTTTTTAAAAACTCCCCTGCACCTGTTTAAAGCTGATATTACTCCAGGTCTGTGTACTGGGTGCTCTAGTAATTTTCTTTAACCTTGACAGACAGACTGCTATCAAATTGATCAGTCGAATACTTTAATTCTTATCTTACGCTTGGATTAGTTGACTTGTAAGGTTAAAAAAATAGGGTTCAATTAATGTTTGCGTTGATGGCTAATCTGGAAATTACTATAAAAACAAAAAGAAAGAAGCAAAAATAAAAAAAAAACAGAAAAAAAAGTAAAATAAAATAAATAAAAAACAAACAAACTGAGGCTTTATTGAATCTAGTAATGTTCTTACTCAATACTCTTGTACTTACGTTTTTTTTTTAAAATTTAACAGGCCCGTATGATTGCAGCTGTGGTAATGGCTCCTCCCAACATTTTCCTAGCCTTCATAGTGTCACAGAATTTTGGATACCTCGAGTTTCGCATTGTTGGAGCCTCAGAATTTTTGCAAAGTAAGTACTACTAGAGACTTTAAATGTATATTCTTTAAACACTGTAGTTATTCTACATTAACATTAACTATCTACGACCCAAAAGTAGAAAATAATTGCTTGAAATGTTAATTTTTATGGTCTCAAATCGTAAAACATGTAATCAAGTTAAGGGTTGAGATAGGTCTCCCTTTTATAACTTAGAGAATTAAAAAAAAATTTACTCCTCACAGTTCTAGCAGTAGTTTTTTTTCTGTCTGTTGCTAAGCGTTCAATGCCAGCTCTATATATGCTTTATTATGGACAGACCCCAAGAATAACATCTGAAAAGAGATAGTTTGGGGATACCATGATCCCTGTCTCAGCCAGTTACATTATAGTGACACGACCCAACCAGTAGGGGACAAAATCGTACAAATAAATTTCTAACAGTTTTGAAATACGGACCTCCAGATTGGGAGACAAATGCTCTACCTTTTGTGCCAGTTTGCCACCCTGTACTGGTTGAGTCGGTGTCAGTATGTGCTCGGCTGCAACAGAGTCAGGGTATCCCCACACTGTCTCTGTGTGGCATCACACAATTGTCAGACATTTTCTTGGGACCCTTTTACAATATAGCCTTTGTAGTGCTGATTTTTAATACTAAGCAATAAGTAACAAATAAACAAACAAACTTTATTGTGTTCCCCCCCCCCCAGTGCTGTACAGACAAGCTGCTTTGTTCTCCTGTCTCCTCAAGTTTGATCTTCAGGCTGCAGTAAGTTTGTACACTTTATGAATTCAAACATAACAATAGCTATATTGCCTTCGTAAATGATGTGTATATTTAACGACCAAGCTGGCTTTGGAAATTATGTGAACTCTAAAATAAATTGTTGTCGATATAACCGAACGTAAATTATGTGAATTAAAACATAACAATAGTTGTGTTGGCTTTGTTGCTTTGTTGGCTTTGTTGTGCTTTATGTTGGATTTGTAAATTATCCTAACTCAAATACTTCAACAGCTATGTTGCTTTAGTATTGTCAGAAGTGAGAGCCAATTGAAATTATTCTTGTTGAATTCTTTGCCCGTTAATTCAAGTCGTTGGCTTTATCATATGTAATTTATGTATATATTGTTTTGTTAGTTATTAACTTGATATACTGTGTCTTTACTAGATATATACCCATCTTTGACAATTTCACTATAAATGCCAAACCAAACAAAACCAAGTATTGCTTCTAAAAGAGGTAAACATAGGAAAACTCTTCCTCTTCGCGCTATAAGAAGTTTAATGCCTAGCCACATGTTATTTGTTTCTGAATTTCTTGATCTAATTTGCCTCGTACGGCCATGTACAACATGACAATTTCAAAATTTGGCATGCATTTACTCAAGTAAAAGGTAAGTGATGGAGAGGCCCAAAAGTCATAACGAGTGTACATGACAATTTCAAAATGTGAGAAAAAAATTTACAATACTTTGCCTTGAACTGTTTGTAGCTTGATCCTCCCAAAGGTCTTATAGCTGTTGATGCTCACACTTCATCATAGACTCCCTGTTTATTTTTAGACATTTCTTTAAATCTAAACCTGATACTCTTCCTAACTTGATCCTCCCTGTACATGACAATTTCAAAATTTTGGCATGCATATACTCAAGTAAAAGGTAAGTGATGGAGAGGCCCATAAGTCATAATGAGGCTCGGATTACTATAAAAAAGTGTGAGGAAAAAAAATCCACAGCACTTTGCCTTGAACTGTTTCTAGCTTGATCCTCCCAAAGGTCTAATATTTGTTGATGCTCACACTTCGTCATAGAGTCCTGTTTATGTTTAGAAAGTTTAGATAGATCTCTAAATCTAAACCTGATACTATTCCTAACTTGATCCTCCCAAAAGGCCTTCATAGCTCATGATGACGTCTCTGTTCACAGATCAGTGTTGTTCTGTTAGCCCTGAGGGATGGGACCTCGATATCCACAACAGAGACGATATCCCTGGGGGTGGGGATCCCCTTCAGCGTGCTGTGGTGCCTTCTTGGCTGGGTCATGGTAAGTTGAGAGCAGAGCCTTGGGAGTAATTAAGGTTAGAGAGAAAGTAGATTATTTGAGAAGCTCAAATTGGCTTGTATTAAGATGCTAAAGCAACAGGTTTAAATTGTAATAGTACTTCTCTTCTTTTTTGTACTTAGGGCCCTAGAGTATTCAATAATATAGTATTAATAATATAGTATTAATAATAATAATAATAATAATAATAATAATAATAATAATAATAATAATAATAATTTAATGTGTATGAAACATCATATTGTAAAGTCTTCCCTAACTTAAAATTGTCAGATGTTAATCTTGAAATCCGTTCACAACATAGCCTATATAGTTCTGACTTTGGAAGCTAATCACTAAATGCAGTCTTCTCCCAACATTAGCCATGACAGCACGTCTTTTTGATACATTTAAAGAAAAAAGGGAAAAACGACTGGTAAATTGAACTGCACAGTTTTGTGTCTAAATTCTGCTTTAGAAGTATTTTTTTTTATTATCAAATATTAAGTAAAGGGTCTATACAAATTCCTTGAAATAAGCCTGAATAAAAAAAGAATGAAGATTGTAAATCATATATAGATAGGAAAAGAGTTAAAACCCAAATCTTGACTGTAGATAACATCAAGGCTTCCTCTTAAAGATATGATTTTGCAACCTCTACATTACTGCACAGTTATCAGCAGAACAGTTTGTATTGTGATTATGCCAAGCATGTTACACACAAAGTGAAAAAAATTGTAATTAAAGTCACCAGATAGTGAGTACAATAGAGCTCTAAACTTAGAAGTTTAATTAGGGCTTATTTGAAATAGTAAAAAAAACCCAACCTAGGCAAGGGTTTTTTACTTACTCCCCATTATATTTTGGACACATTTCCTAAATAATCTGAGGTAGAACAACAGCTTCCAACGCAAAAGGTCCAGGTTTGAGCCCTGGCGATTTTGCTCCCTGCTGGTTGGGTCGGTGTCAGTTTAATGTGACTGGCTGAGACACACCAGTCATGGCATCCCCGCCCTGTCACGTGTGTGGCAGCACATAAAATTGTCAGAAGCCAGTCTTGGCGCCCGTCCACAATATAGCCTACATAGTGCTGATGGTGGACGTTCAACCAACTCAACTACAACTACAACTACATTAAGGACCATTTAAAATAGTGGAAAAAAAAACAACCTAGTCAGGGGTCTAAACTAAATGCTTCTTTTGCGTACTCCCCATTGTATTTTGGACACATATCCTAAATAATCTTATTGGGAGAGAGTCTTGGTCTATGTTCAGCAGTGTCTTTCTTATTCCCAAACTTCTAGCTGAGAAGAGAATGGCGCCACGGGGCTTGGCTGTTTGCAGTCCTAGGCATTGTAAAACCTGCCTACTATGTCTACAAGGTCGTCGAGGTGAGTTGTTAAATCTGTATACTATCTTTACAAGGTCGTCGAGGTGAGTTGTTAAATATGTATACTATCTTTACGAGGTCATCGAGTTGAGTAGTTTAATCTGTATACTATCTCTACAAGGTCGTCGAGGTGAGTAGTTTAATCTGTATACTATCTTTACAAGGTCGTCGAGTTGAGTAGTTTAATCTGTATACTATCTTTACAAGGTCGTCGAGGTGAGTTGTTAAATCTGTATACTATCTTTACAAAGTCGTCGAGTTGAGCAGTTTAAATTTTAATCTGTATACTATCTCAAAAGGTAAAAAAAAAAAGATATATTCCAGTGTTTTAAGTCCAAATGCTACTATCATATTTCAATAATTAATTAAAGACAATTTGATGGATTTCTATATTAACCTGACCATAAGATGGAAACTGATCAAAATATGAAAAAAACCCAATAAAAACAAAACAAAACCCAAACAAACAACACACAGACATAAAGTTGATACTTCTATTGGTAGATTTCTCATTACACCTGAAAATGTTTTTTTTTTTTAACCTTTTACCTTTTTGGAATAATTTATTTTATAAAACCCTCCAAAAAGAAAATGTGTATTATCATAGACTGTAACAGCAGTTTAACAACTATAAAACAAAGTGAGCTTTAACCAAGACATGTGTTGTATTTTCCCTAGGAGTACTTGAAGCTAGACAAAAAAGACCAAGAGGCAGAAGACACAATAGTCAACTCACTTATTGCAGCAGGTGGGTTTGTCCGTGATGATGACTCTAAAGACCCAGACTAAGCATACTATGTGCTCTACATTGCAAATTAAGAGAATCCATAAAATAATAACATTTTAGGAGAGGCAGACCACTGGAATAATTATAAGTAGATTTCTAGGTATTTTTAACGCACAATCATTGCTCGGCCGTTTTCACTAAAAGACTACTTCTACCACTTTAAAATAACACCTAAAAATTCCAGATCTATTTAACAGAATCCATCTGGTATCAGAGGACAGATTGTTGTCTGGTGCAAATAACAAAATGAATAAATTAACGTGATTATAATAATTATTATATCACAACGCTAGGGACATTTTTGTCCCGTAGTCTTGCGTCATTGACATCACTATGATCGGTATTAAAATCTCACCTCACATGCCATGTGCCTAACATTGTCAACTACCCCTTTTAGTTTTAGCACCCGTTTTGTGCCAATTGATATGCTTTTGTTCCACCATTTCTTTGTGTTAATTCTGCACACCTTCCCTTTCAAAATTATAAAAGTCAAAGCTTTAACCTTTAAAAACATTGAAAAATTCCCCAAAATAGTGAACACACAAAGACTAGTCTTGAAATTGTTAAAAGAATTCATCTTTTAGAAGAAGGCAAATTGTTACCATGAATCAAATACAAATGCAGAAAAATTGATAATGTGTTTATATCACAATAAAGACATTTTTGTTGAATATTCTTGCTTCATTGACATTACAATTATCACTATTATCACCTCACCTCTAGTGCCAGTCTTCCCATTCTTTCAGTTGTGTATTGGCATCAGCGTTATGCTTGTCTAGCACTATCTATTTTTCTGTGGATTCTCATAATACAAGCTCACTCTTCAAAGTGTTAAATGTATTCTCTTATCCCCCACTTTTATATATGGTCCCCATATCAAACTTTCTGTCAGGCCTTCTTCCCATGCACATCTCATGCCCTTTTGCTTAGTAAAATATGATAGAATATATTTTATTAACATAAATGACAGTTTTCATAGGCTCTATACATCATCTAAATATCAGCTTTGACAGGTTTTGTATGACAAAGATTTTAGCTCTGACAGGCTGTAAAATAAATTTACATTAGATGTAAAAATAATTTGTTACCTTTTCCACACATGCCAAATGTTAACTTAGGCCATTTCTCTCTCTCTCTCTCTCTCTCTCTCTCTCTCTCTCACTCACACTCACTCTTTCTTTTTTCTTTTTTTTAGGAAATTACAATCTTTTGAATGTTATGTTTTTAATCAGATTTGTGTTACACTTCGTACAAATCTTTTTCTAAAATGTTATATGACCATGTCTTGTAACTCTTTTCACAATTCCTTGTCTTAAAGGTGCCATTGGGATACTAGTGTGGTTGGTACTCATGTTTGAGCTGATCTATGTCTACAGGAACTTTGACAAAGGCCTACGTGAGAGAGGTGAGTAAATTGATCTCTCTCTCTCTTGTACACTACAAGGGGTTCTGTTGTCTCCATCCTTTAATATTAAGAGCACTAAACTAAAGGTGTAGATAGATATTATATAAAAAAAAATTCTTTATGATATCAAATTTGTGAATTGATTAATAGATAGTGGCTAGAAGATGTATTGTAATAAATTAAATTAAGGAGTAAAAAATAGGCCTTGCTTGACTGAAGATTTTGTTCTTTGATTTTTCACCTTAGTTCAAATAGCAAAAATTATATATGTATTGGATGTTTTATAAATGGACGTTAAACCAACTCAAATACAACTACAACTAAGGGAATTGACATATTAATTTTCGCGTTGTCTTTTATAAGTTTTTAACATTTTCTTTTCATTTCCAGTTGCACTGCTTGCCACCGAGAAGACTGGTCTGCTGTCAGCGTTCAGGAGAGTGCGGCCTCAGGTCAGGTCAGCGTTCCCCTGAAGCGATCGTGGGATGAACTGGTGCAGGTGGTAGAGCGTTGGTCTCCCATGCTCTGGTTTGTAACCCAAGTTCGGTCAAAAATGTATGTGTTCGATTCTTCCCCTACTGTTGGGTCGGCGTCAGTATGATGTGACTGGCTGAGACAAGGAGTTTGTGGTGTGCCCTTACAGTCTCTGTGTGGCAGCACGGAAATTTGTCAGATATTAGTCTTGGCACCCTTCCACGGTATATCATATATAGTGCTGAGGTTGGATGCTGAGAAACAAGCTTAACTCAAACTCCCTGAGGCAATATTTATATTATGTGTGATATTCAACACTTCATGGGTAATCTTTTTCTATGAACAGAGTCCACTGGAGTCTTTTTAGGGCACATTCTGAGCAGAGACAAAGATAGTTCTACCGAGAAAGCTTCAGGAGCCTGTATGTATGTCATAGGTTCTGGAAAGAAACACTGCTAACACCTCATAAGTTACTGTTTTCTACTTATTCCTTACAATTACTACCAAGGTCCACTGGAGTCTTTTTGGCTTTATTCTAAGGAGAGACAGAGATATTTCTATCAACAAAGCTACAAGGTCCTGTATGGAGTTGCGTGTATTTCACTGACATTGAAAATGAACTTTGAGGGCAACTAAGATCAACAGCACTACCGATAGTTCTAAACATAGACCTCGTACAATACAACTCTGTATAAGACTCCCAATCAGCCAAAGACCTGCCTTAAAAAAAATCACCAAGCTTGCCAAAAATGAAAGGCATGAGCAAAAGCTGGCCGTGAGAATGGAGAGAGCAAACAAAGTGCTGTAGATAGAGCACTTGAAATCGAGTCAAGTCAATTCATTGAGAATTTATCGTGAGTACATTTGCTGTTTGTGCTAAAATTTCATTTCTCACGTGTCAAATAATACAAGGGATGGTGGGCAATATTGCTCATGAGCTAATAATCTGAAAGTGTGAAAATTTTCACAATGGACAAACGAGCCTGTTATGAGCTAATACTATCGATGCTGTGAAATCTGCTGCCTACCCTTCATTCATCGTTATTCATGCTTGCCTCTTTATTCATCTGTTTACGTGACAAGCTGAATCAGCTCTTTGTGACACATGTGTGGCAGGAAGTTACTACACTACACCCATCTTTTGGCTGTGAACAAATTCAGGGGACAATAATTTCCGTTGACACCCATCCTTAAAACCTGCTGTATCTCGGGTTTGTTTATTGTATTTTCCAGGTGCAGCAGTATCTTGGTCACATGTTTGACATGTTTCTGCAGGGTTCACTGTTAGGTCCTTTCCTTTAAGCAAGGTATAGGCTAGTTTTTATTTTTCTGCTATGCACTGTTGGTACTGGCTATGTTGTGGTACAGTGAAGCGACAGGTGGTGTACTGTTAACCTTGGAAGTGTTACAAGTTAAGACAGTGTCAACCTTCGGATGTGATAAGGTTAGACAATTTGTGAGTCATGGTTGTTTTTCATTGCTCTTTGATTTGATGTGGGAAATTTCGCTTTAGTGTATGTGCATAGTGGGATGGGTATGTGTTAAGGTCTTGCACGAATTGTTCTTGAAGAATTGTGTAATATCGATGCTTGATGAACAGTACAACTGATATTGTTTTGATGTTGACCTATCCCACCATGAGCATAAATGTCGAATTGACATTGACCTATTTCTACTGCTATGCTTTATACTCATAGCTACTCTACCCCTCATGGTTCCAAATAACAAAACATCCAGATTATAAAATATAGTGATGCTAATTTTTGGTAAATCTGCAGATTCTACAGTGAAAAAAAATGTTGAACGATCAAAGTTCAGTACATGGATTGTTTTGTTAATCAATTTACTCACTCATGTTAAGCAAAAAGGTTTAGTAAAAAATTGTTGTTCTAGTTGGCATCACTGGACATAACATCTTAAGCAAAATACAACAGGACTGTCTGACGTATTAGTTTATTACAGTTCTTCTCGCTTGTACTTTATGCAAATGCCTCTACACACTCCGCCACAACAAGTACATGAATTTAAAAAAAATTCTGCTTAATTCTAGCAGTATAACCAGGGGAAACTCTTTCAATATTTCTTGTTATTTTTTCTTCTTTGAAGGGGTGTTTGTAAAAATTATGCAGCAAGGATTCCAAGCTTGACGGCTTTTATTTGACTTATAGCGTGGTCATGAAGGCTAAGAGTAAGACCTGAGATTGTGAAATAGTGAGAGGTTTCACGGCACGGCGAGCATTTTATTTTTGTGGCAGCATAGTTAAGGCGGTAGCTCTCTTCTTTAAACCTTTGTATAAACTCTTGTCGAAAGATGGAAAAATGGGTCTACCACCTAATTTCCAATGAAGAAATAGAGTGAGCATGTGTCAAGATTGTTCCCTGTATCAATAGCACTGTGATTTTTTTTTTCAGTAAAACATTTCATAAAAATATGGTAAGACCCCAAGCATCAAAGAAAAATGTATGATCCTTGACAGAGAATCTCGGCTACTAGAATACTACCACCATGCTTTTATGTATAATATTTGTGCATTGAGGGCAGAGCTAGATGATTTATATTGAATTTGAAACCACTTTTTACTAAATCTCAGTTTGTAAACTTTGTACATTTACTCTCAGTTTGTAAACTTTGTACATTTACTGATTTAGCCTCCACTGTGATTTTGAGGCTTCTTTTCCTATCATTTTGTTTTTGTTCTGCATGATTCTATAAGTAAGTTTGTTACAGCTGGGAATTTAAATAAAAATTTAATGTGTTTTATGAACATGTATTTAATTCATGATACTTATATATATTTGTATATAAACATTGCATTCTTATTGTAATAACAATTTGAGTTGCGCCTTATTTATGTTATTGTTTATTAATTTTTGCTCCAAAGGCGAATTTGAATCAGATCCTAATTTGTTTGTTTTTGTTCATCGCAATTGTAATAAATTACTTATCTAGTATTACAACAAAAGTATTAAGCACAGCTGTATCTAAACATTGACTTAACAGGTTTAAAAATTGTTTAGTACTTTGTAAAATATGATTTGAACATTAACACAGCATAGATTTTTTAAATGTATTTAACGTATCAATGCCTGAATGATTTTTTTTTTCTAGCTTGAAGGATTTTTTTTACCTGAAGAGAAAAAAATTATAGATTGGTATATGGTTTTTATAATTTGTTTTAAAATTGCATTTATATGTATCAATGAATAGTTTTTTTTTAGTGTGTTAACAAGGAAAAAAAAAGATAAAAAAGTATGTTGCTTAGAGCAAAGGAAGTAACTATGTGGATCAAATTTTTTTTTTTTTTTCGCCATTGAGTGAGTGCATGTAATAAATTCATTGCGTCCTGCATTCCAGTGCATGGCACGTTTAGAGCGGTTCATTATAGTAATAGCAAAAATATGTAGCTTGGAAGAGAGTAAAGCCAAGCTTTTGTATTTGTAATATACAGCCGATTCTGTGATGGAAACACAATTTAATCCTTTAACAAAGACTTATTTTTCCTGTCATACAGCTTTAAAAAATATATTTATACATATATTTACTCTTTAGCTTATTCTCTTAACCAATCCCCCCTTTTTTTCTCTCCTAAAAACACGATTACGCCAATACTGCTGTGTAATATGCATTGAATTTATTTATATATGTATTTAAACTGTGTATGTTAAAGACAATTGACAGCCAAAAAGGAATTATAAATTCATCTGGCTTTGTAACTTTGTGAACATTTGATTTAAGCAGACATGATTAATGGAATATTGAAATTATGGGTTGGTATTACTAATTAGATTTAGTAGTACGTACAATGAGTCTATAAACTTTGACCCTTGAGATCTGCAAAAACCACCCACGATTGGTCAAAAATTTATTTGTCTGATTTTGCCCCTAGTGGTTAGTTCGATTTCCGTATAATGTGATCGGCTGAGACAGTAGTCCAGGTCTCCCCTCCCTATTTTGTGTGTGGCAGCACATAAAATTGTCAGAAGTCATTCTTGGTGCTCGTCCACAATATAGCCTATATATTTCCGATGTTGGACGTTAAACCAACTCAACAACAACAGCTGCTGTGCTTCTTAACTTACCATGACAAACTTACTTCGATCTTTCTAGAGCCGACTACTTTAGAAAGGAGGAGTGACCCTGTTCTATATAACTCACTCTCACATAGAAAGTCATAGTGACATTAAGCCATATAAAGATAATACATTGTACAAGGCTTTTGGGTGAAAATACTGAAAGCGAATCTCGCCTTAAATAGTTTCTTTTCCATTCACATGGATTCCTACAGGGCAATTCTAAGCTTATATTGTAATTTGATAGGAAATTTATGATTTTGTATTTGTTTTTATGTCAACATTCCATTTAAAAAACCCATCTGGCGCCTTTTCTTACTATTTTAATGCAATTATTAAAAAAATTGTACAATATAATAAGATATCTTATTGTCAAGTCTTTTGACCTCTTGTTTCTTGTTCATTTGTGTGGTGTGTGTTATGAATATGAAACAAAAATGGACATCACATTGAATCTATCACACACCTTTTTTTGTTACTCCATCTGAGTGAGAATTTTATTTTTCTTGACACATTTTGCACATATAAATGATTATCCAGTTACAAAGGTGATGTGTCCGTTTTCTTGACAGAGCAAAATGCATTTGAAAATAAAACTTAGGGACTTATTAACTCTCTTTTTATACTAATTTACTAGATAGCTAGGTTTACATGATTAAACTGAAAATTTCACAAGTAACTTCTTGTTATATACATGTATGGAAAAAATACAATTTATAAAGCATATAATATAAACATTTTGTTCCTTCATAAAATGATGTATAATTTATTTCCAAATAAGTATACCATTTTTTTTTCAAAAGCACAAAAATCCCCCAGAACAAAGACCCTCCTACCCCCCACACACACACACACACACAAAGACTAAGAAAACATAAGTAAAAAAAACGAAACAGATGACTCAAATGCTAAGTTAGTTCTCAATGATTCTCTGTCAATTACATGTGTGCATTTGATTTATCGCACATGTACAGTTGGTTTTGAGTGTATTATTACACGTAATATTATTTCAAACCATTGTCAAAGTTCGCATCAATTAGAGACAAAAATGTTTTTCTTCTTTTATTTTTCTGCATACAACTGTTTACAACAATAGTGAGCATATCCATGCAAGAGCTCAAAATCTATTCAATTACATGTATACATAATAATTATTTAACTTCTACAAAAAAAAAAAAAAAAAAACCCCAACTGTTTACAAAGAAATATGTACAACTACAATGTGGAGCCAAGCATTGAAAAATTGATCTAGTAAATGTCCTAACCCAGATTTAAACTTGTATTTCGGAAAAGACGACCAAACAAATCAAAACGCAGACTTAAAGTTAATACTGGTTATTTCTTCTGAGATTTATATTGGCAATAACCCGAGATACCCTTTTACATTTTCTAAGGACATTAGTACATCGAGCGGGAGGTCCGTGGTTTACCTGGCGATTTTGCTTCCTACTGGTTGGGTCGCTGTCAGTTAATATGGCCGGCCGAGACAGTAGCCATGGTATCCTCGCGCTGTGGCATATACATTTGTCAGACGTCAGTACAGGAGTCCGTACACAATGTAGCCTACATAAAGCTGATGCTGGACGTTAAAACCCGACTCAACTCCCTCTGTCCGGGTTTTAACGTCTCCTAGATTGTCCTTTACGGCGCAGTACAGCTTACCGTACACAATGTAGCCTACATAATGCTGATTTTGGACGTTGAACCAACTCACCTGCCTTCCTATCTCAGTATCTTCCTCAATTCTTAGTACATATGTTCATCACATCCAATTATAGTTCAAGTACAAAAGCAAAGCACAGGACTTTTTTTTATAGCTCTTCATTACGACTATATTATAATACTGCCATATTTACTTAATTTGTTCTTTATTCATAACACTATTTATCTCACTTGTTCCAGCCAAATTAATTATAATTATAGCCTTTCAAAACACACAATTTTAAACGATTTCTCAAGCAATGTTAAATCTATCTCATGGGAT
>RQTK01000146.1:420981-434167 GCA_003991915.1 Elysia chlorotica
CCTTTCCCCGTGCCCGGTCTGGAACACAAAAACGAAACACACACACAGAGACACAATAAGCTTTTTTTGACAACTGATCTTGAGAGAATAATAATGCAGAACCACTTCTCAACTATTATTATTAAAAGGAAAGCAGATCAAACAAAGCGAAAAAAAAACCAATTAAAAAACATTTTTTTGTAACGGAGAACGTAAGTGCCATCAGATTACAACGCGACGTCTTCCTGGTAAAGTATGTAAAGTATGCAACTATTAAAAAATGATTCAAAGTATGTAAAGTATGTAACTCTCAAACATTAAAAGATGACTCAAAGTATGTTAAGTATGTAACTCTCAAACATTAAAAAATGATTCAAAGTATGTTAAGTATGTAACTCTCAAACATTAAAAAATGATTCAAAATATGTTACGTATGAAACTCTCAAACATTAAAAACTTACTCAAAGTATGATAAGTATGTAACTCTCAAACATTAATAGATGACTCAAAGTATGTTAAGTATGTAACTCTCAAACATTAAAAGATGACTCAAAGTATGTTAAGTATGTAACTTTCAAACTTTAAAAATGATTCAAAGTATGTTACGTATGAAACTCTCAAACATTAAAAAATGGTTCAAAGTATGTTAAGTATGTAACTCTCCAAAACTAAAAAATGGTTCTACTCATTGATACACTACGAAAACTAACACAGCCCAACCACTCGCCCATGCTACCGTTATCTCGCACACCTATCGGCTCTTTGATACAAACAACTAACTCTCTAGTACTCAGTAACTAACCTTATAGCAGGTCAGGCAGACCCAGTTCTCGGATGGATCGCCACAAGTGCTGCAGGGGGCTCCACTGTTCAGGCCAGCGGCCGGCACAGGCATCACCTCAGGCAGGTGGGGACACCAGGTCAGAGGCTGCACAGCGAACATCTGCTGGCCGCCCTGTAGGATAAAGACATAGATTGCTATAAATAGAAAGCTGCGGATAAAGAAAACAGGCGTGGTTTATGCGTCAATGCATGTGAGAAGTTTTATTGACAACAAGATGTCAGGTTTCTCACGTTATCTTGAATAAACTGGTTGGGTTAAACTGGGCTGAGTTTGTTGCTTACGTCACGATACATGGCGGGGATACCATGACTCCTGTCTCAGCTGGTTTTATATTAAACTGACAGCGATCCGACCAGTAGGGGACAAAGTAGCCAGGATTCGAACCACGGACCTCCTGCGTCGAAAGCCGATGTCCTATTCCTGAGCTATCACGCCCCCACTACAAATTTGGCAAAAAAAAATCCCACAAAAAAACAAACAAACAAAAAACAACAACCCACAAGAGAAACACACATCATTTTTTGTAACATAGAACGTAAGTGCCATCAGATTATTAAGCTACTACTTCCTGATAAAGTATGTAACTCTCCGACATAAAAAAAGGGTTCAAAGTATGTAAAGCATGTAACTCTCCTACATTAAAAATGTTTTAAGGTATGTAACTTTCCAACATTAAAAAATGGTTCTACTTATTGAAACACTACAAAAACTGACACCATTCGCCCATGCCATCTCTCTTTTTTAAATGCTCTCTCACACCTATCGGCTCTTTGATACAAACAGATTTTATGGTGTCAACGACTTGCTCCATCGTTATCAGACAAGCACACAGTGACTAATATGCGCTGTTACTTTTTCCCCCCTTTTATTACGTTACGAATCGTATTATCAGAGACTATAGATTTTTTTCACAAAAACAGCTCACAGTGCCCATAATCCGGGGAACTAGCGTGTCGCGTACCCACTCCATACATACATCTTTCTTGAAATTACGGCGGTAGAAAAATGTTCAGAATGAGCTTTTACTAAAGTTTAAAGAAGGAAGCTACCGCCTTAATTATTTCAACCCACACACGCAAAACCATCGCAGTGAAACCTGTCACTATTTCACACTCTCTGGTATTATCATATATACTTATCAAAATATACAGGCGATAAATAATCAGATCGCCCTTGATAAACACACTCAACACGACTTTATCAAAACTCGTTTAAAAAAATAATCCTTCGACACATGACACACATCGTGTGAACAAGCAGACACTGATACAAAAGCATCATATTTATATATGTTGCTTTATTATAAAATCATGTTTTAATAGCTGATATTATAATTTATTATACAACTGAAAGGAAACTAAAAATTGAACGTCTAAGCACGGATGATCATAATAGACAGCAGTGGAAATACCTTGCTACGCCATTGTAAAGATCAGTCAAGAAACATCTCAGCGGAAAAGCCCAAAGTCAAGTAAGTCACATTAATTTGAGAGGTTGAAAACCTACCATCTAGTTTTAGCTGAACACTGATGTGGGTATTTTCGTGTACGAAGTCGCCAAATTTCTAGATCTAGATCTCTGTTCATATTCTTGGACATTAGACATTAAAAAAAAAAACAACAACGGGTTATCATTTTTCCTTTTCTTCTTCATCTTCTTCTTCTTCTTCTTCTTCTTCTTCTTCTTCTTCTTCTTCTTCTTCTTCTTCTTCTTCTTCTTCTTCTTCTTCTTCTTCTTCTTCTTCTTCTTCTTCTTCTTCTTCTTCTTCTTCTGCTCGGTATTTCTGCTCAAATTCAACACATTGAACATAATTCGCAAGTTTGACTTTGATTATTTCCAGTTTCGATTCACGGGCGCTTATATATTTTTTGTGATTCACATATCGTTGTAAATAATAATATAGAATAAGTTCAGTATCACAGCCAATGATTGTTTGTGAACACAATATAACCAATATAGTGCTGACGTTGGACGCGCCGTATAGGACCCTCCAGGGGAACCTAGGAGACGTTAAACCCGGAGAGACGGAGAGCTCTCTCCCTCCCTCGCTCCATATAGTACAATAACGTTGGACGTTAAACCAACTCAACTACATCTACTAGTTTGTGAACACGAAGTGGACCAATATCAGTTTACCTTGGCTTTTCGATGCTAGGGCACCGGGTACCAAAAAGACGTTTGCAGTACAGTAATTATCTACGCTGATTTATAAGATAATAGCCGTCGAAGGAAAAAGGATCTAATCTGGGTTGATGGAATGTGTGAACTGGTTGCTCTTGTGTGTGTATGTGTGTGTTTGTGAGTGTGTGTGTATGTTAGTGTTTGTTGGTGTGAGTAAGAAGACGCCGACATCTAGATTTATATCCTTGAACATTCGATGTCTAAAACAAGCTTAGGGTCTAGTCGAAGCACCAGTATTAAGTGTAACTGTTTTGTTTTCGATTTTTTTTTATAAAGAAGAGGCGAATGTAGATAGCTACAATCTTGACCTGTCTGAAAACTGAACGATGAAGTCTATGCTCAAAACTGCTGTGTGTGTGTGTGTGTGTGTGTGTGTGTGTGTAATCGCTGACATCATCTGTTTACCTTGACCATTCGATGCTTTACGAGGGGGGCGAATTGTCTCAACTGGTAGAGCGTTGGTCTCCAAATCGGAAGGTCCGCGGTTTGAATGCCAAAGATCGGTGAAATATTAATTTCTCTGATTTCGTCCCCTACTGGTTGGGTCGGTGTCATTTCAATGTGACCAGTCTCCCCACCATGTCTCGTGTGTTTAAGTACGTAAAATTTGTCAGACGTCAGTCTTGGGACCAACCCACAATACAACTTATAGTACTGACGTTGGACGTTAAGCAACAAAACAAACAAATCGATGCTAAACTGAGCACTGAGTACTGGGCATTATATAAACGTTGATTTCGCACTGATACCTATGCTGCTTTATAAGACAATGGGTGTCTACCGAGGTTTTTTGCATCTGGTATCCTCGGTATCTTCAAATCCTAGAATTTACTCTAGGTGGATAAAAGGTGTAAACATATTTTTCCGTGTGTAAGAAGACGCGAACGTCTAGATGTATATTCTTGGTCATTCGATGTCTATCCTAAAAAATAACAAAAAAAAAAAACCCAACAAAAACAAAACAAGTTCTAGTCAAGGCTGAACACTGGTGTCAATGTTGTTATTGTGTGAAATAAGCCGCCAGTACCTAGATCTAATCATCTATACTCTTGACTATTCGATGCCTAAAAAAGAACATGGCCTAGTCTAAGTACCGGTGTAAAGTCATCATATAATTATAGGGGTTGTTAGTGCTTACAACCGTCGTAAGAATACTCATATTCGAATAAGAAGGGTTACAACAAGTCGTTAACTAGCGCAACGCTCTACTTATGACACTAGATCTAGATTAGTTAACACTTGGACCTAAAAATAAAAATAAAAAAATACCGGATTCCACAGACAGAACGTCACATGTCAATTTGGCCGCCTTATTATTATCTTATGTGAATTACGAAAATTTTCTGGAGTTAACAACAAAAAAGAACCCAACAAAAAAAATGACAAACAATCAACGAAACAAAAAGCATTCCAGTTTTATTTAAGGAGGATTAGTTATTAAAACCACACCCCCTGAACCTATCGGAATCATCTTTAGCGACAAACATGTTTAGACTGGTGATCTGCTAGATCTAGACATCACAAGCCACAAAGGTGCGTTTTTTTTTAGTTTAGTTCTACTTCTAATAACGGGATGCAGTACAAAAAATAATGGCATGTGAAAATAATTTTGGCACAGTGGTTTTATATTTAACGCGAAAAGCTATAAATAATTATCATTCCGGCGGGGTATGGTTATTGGCGTAAACCAACCAAACTATTAGTAATGCGAATCCAACGAGACTTAGGGAATGTAGGTAGAAGACATGGAGTCTAATTTAGATTCCAGTTACCTCATTAAGCAACAGGAATGACTAATGGGGGAAAACTGGATCCAATATTATGGAAATAAGATATTTATGAGTACATGTACATCAACGAGTACTGTATGCTCTTAATCTCTATCCCTCTCCCTCTCTCTCTCTCTCTCTCTCTCTCTCTCTCTCTCTCTTTCTCTCTCTCTCTCCCTCTCTCTCTCTCTAGGTAGGCTATATATATCCATAATTAAAGCTGTCTATCTATCTCACTCTCCCACCCCACCCCTCTATGTGTGTGTGTGTGTGTGTCTTCATATCTTGAAAGAGGTGCAGTCGTTTCATGTATGTTAACAGGAAAATAACGGTGTAATATTTTCAATCAACTATATATGCTTTTCTAGCAAGCATCTATTCATCAATATTCGATCAATAAACGTCTTGTTTGGGCATTTTGCTCATGGTGTCTTTTTGTAGTAGATCTAAAAAAAGAATTACCGTATGCGAGCCTTGTGATCCTTATTAGGCAGTGGACCAACTCGCACCCTGTGACATTAGTCATTCCTGTTGCTTAATGAGATAGATAGATAGATAGATAGATAGATAGATAGAGAGAGAGAGAGAGAGAGAGAGAGAGAGATAGATAGATAGATAGATAGATAGATAGATAGATAGAAAGATAGATAGAGAGAGAGACATTTGGGGCGGGGGAATTGAGATTAAGAGCATACTCGTTGATATACATGTACTCATAAATATCGTATTTCCATTGGATCCAGTTTTCCCCAGTACATGTACCAATAATTAGATTCCAGTTACACTCTCGTGTGTCTCAGAACCATCTTTCATTACAAGAAACAGGGCCTTAAGTACAACGTCGCGGTGGCTTGTAAGCCTTTTTTATTCGCACGTATTTACGAAGAGTAAATTGTGCGCTACCGCGTCGTTATACTTACAGTCGTAGTCCTTTAAATTAGTTCTCATTGTTTTTTAAATTAAACATTTTGGTTTCTGAAAACAGCTGATAAAAATACAAAACTCAGTCGGTTGGGGGTAGGGGTTGGGTTTAACGTCCAACAGCAGCACTATATAGGCTATATTGTGGACGGGCCCCAAGACGACGTCTGACAATTTTATGTGCTGCCACACACGAGACAGGGCGGGGATACCATGACTCCTGTCTCAGCCGGTCACATTATACTGACACCGACCCAACCAGTAGGGAACGCAAAAGGTTCCGAGTACAAAACTTAGTAATTATTATTGTGTTTTTCCGCAAATCGCTTTAGAGAAAAAACAACCCAACGTACTAAAACAGCAAAATAGAAGGGAAAAACCAACAATTTTTCCGCTAATTTACCGCTATATTTCTAGTTATCTGACACTCGATTGTTAACACCCAGTAACAATGTACGAATTTAATGTTAGTAAAAAAGAAAAGGTGTAGTATTACCAGAGACTATTGATTGAGTGAGATGTTTCCCAAATAAAAAGAGCTCCCAGTGCTTTTGATATGGGGAGTTAACCTCATGAGTGTGCCGACTCTTTATTTGTCGAGTTTTCAGCGGGTGAACAAATTCCAGGCTTAGTTTTTATTTAGGTTTAAAGAAGAAAGCAACCACTTTTATCATCTTGAGCTATAGATCTAGGCCTATAAGCAAATTCCTCGCCGTGAAATATATCACTTTTTTCACTCTCTGGCATTACTCTTCTTTCTCTCTTTCAAAATTACAATCAGCTCTTTTGTCGTTTTTGTTGACCAGGCAGTTTCAAGTCAGCAAGGAAAAAAAATACAAAAAAAAAAACCCACAGAAAAAACAAAAACAAACCAAAAACACCCCCCCAACCCCCCACCTAAACAAAGCAAAGCGGATGATTTTCCTAATGGTATAGATTTACACAGTAACATTCATTATGTATCAGCATCATGTTCGGTTTCCACTCTTTTCATGAAGAGTTCTCTTTTGTATCATTTGATACATCGGTTTTCACATGTAAAATAAATACACAGTCATAAAGACTAATCCAACATTGGACTTGTATTTCGTTTTCATTACTTTTCTTTTTCTCTTTCAAAATTATTATATACATGTATTCCTTTGTATTAATTTTTGAAAATCTGGAAGTTTTGAGTCAGCAAGAAAAGCACCACCAGAACTAAACAAACTAAAGCGAATTTTGCTAATGGTATAGCTCTATACACTAAAATTCATTTTTTATTATCATCTCCCGTTTCCACTCTTTTCATGTACAATTCTCTTTTGTATCTTTTGCTACATTGGTCTTGACACACAATAACATAAAGACTCATACAACACTAGACATGAATTTCTTTTATAACTAGCTCGCACGGATTTGTTCAAACTTACTTCATTTTTGTTGTTGTTCTTGCGCCTTTGAATAGAAGGGCCATTTTTACTTTTATGTTAACTTTCTATGTATGACCCAAAATCTTTGTTCTATGAACAAAGAAAGCTTTGTTCTTTGAACAAAGTTATTTAATTCCATCCAATTCTCGTTCACATTTTTACCATGGAATATTATGATAATGATGATCATGCTAATAATAATAATAATAATAATAATAATAATAATAATAATAATAATAATAATAATAATAATAATAACTCGTAAGGCAGGCCGCCCTCCCCTGCCCAAAGACAAGACCGGAGAGTGGATGGTACGTTGGTTTCTCTCAATGTTTTTGTTAATAGTCACAGCTAACTTTCCTATTTGATCTGTTTCTTTGTATCCATCATCCTTCCTAGATGTTGCCTCAGTGCTACGATTAACGCATAAGTCAGGCCTCGGGCAAAATGCAAATGATATGTAACGCTGTAAAGGTGAAAAACGAGATCTATCTAACTAAAAAAATGCACAAATAGGTTTTGATTTATTTTTATTAAAAACTTTGGTCTAATTTAAAGCAAATATGGAAATAAAAATTAAATTATCTCAAATTTGAGAAGTAGTAGATATGATTTGTGTCAAAATTGTAGCACAATGAATTAAGATGGAATAAATTTGAACTTTTGAATTTGTTTTTTTCATCTTCTGAGTTCCTTCAATCTTTCACTACAAATACAGTTAAATATCCTGTGCAAAACCAATACAACACACAGTACATTGTGGCATAGTTATCACATCCAGACCTTAATTTCTCATTCATTTTACTGCAAATATAATCAAGTTTTATATTAACCGATATGCAAAATCCATTCTGGCTAATTGGTTGTTGCTTTGACTCTAACCAAGCATCATTTTACAAATGCACAAATGCACAACTTAAAATGAGCTTGTTGATCAAGTCTTAATCTAGTTTTTTTTTTAAACTTGTTTCTCAAAGCTACTCTTAGCCTACAATGACTAAAGTGAAGACTTAGTGGTAGATCTAGATCTTATGTTCAACAAAATTCCGTAGTCAAAAAGTTAAAGATGAAACGCTAATTTATCATTTGTTATTTTTTTCTTTTAACATAATGTCTTTAATATTTCAATAGATAACCATACAAAAAAAAAAAAGTTGCAATGAACTTTGGTTCACCATTGAGTCTCGCTCTCTCTCTCTCTCTCTCTCTCTCTCTCTCTCTCTTTCTCTCTCTCTGTCAGTCTGTCTGTTTCTTTCTCTCCCTATCTGTGTGTGTCTCTGTCTCTATCTGTCTGCCTCTCTCTGTCTCTCTCTCTATCTGTATGCCTCTCTCTGTCTCTCTCTCTCACTTTCTTTCGCTATCTGTGTCTCTGTCTCTGACTAACTGTCTGTCTCTGTCCGTCTGCCCCTCTTTGTCTATCCCTCTATCTCTGTCTGTCTGTCTGTCTGTCTCTCTCTCTCTCCCCTCTCTCTCTCTCTCTCTCTGCCACAGAGAGTGTTGGGTTTACTATTTGAATCAACTAGGTAATATCGTGGACAATCACCCTCCCAAAAATCTGACATTTAAAAAAATTTTAACACAGAGACAATGAGAATACTTATACTTCTAGCCCAGTCTATGGAAGTCTTAAACTGACACAGGCCCAACGAATAAGGGGATGAAATCCGACAACAAATTTACTAGATTCCAAATCGAACATTTGAATACTAGATAGGAAGCAAGATGTCTTCAAAACCGAAACCCTAAACATTTTCTACGAAGTGCTGGTTCTTTTCCTGTTTCCCCATTGTCGTAAAACATAACGGTTTCCTCTGTGTTCTGATACATGTGATACGATTACGACATCTTATCTCCCTGTCGTGACATCCAAATTTGACAAGGGAATGTCTCCGTAATGGTAATCTAAAAATAGCTATATCTAGCGCGGAATCTTATTCCTATGTCTCAAATCGCCGTATATGACCCCTACGAAACGCAATTAGACGCAATTCCGCGGAGGAGAGATATAGAGGAAGACAGAGATAGCGAGAGAGAGAGAGAGAGAGTGAGAGAGAGAGAGAGAGACAGAGAGAGAAGAGACAGAGACAGGGACAGAGCTAGAGAGAGACAGAGGCACGGAGAGAGAGTGAGAGAGAGAGAGAGAGATAGAGAAAGAGAAAGATAGATATATAGATAGATAGAGAGAACAATCTCTCAACATATGCTTTCCTCTACGTTCTGAATATTATATTTATGCCATCTGGATGTCCTCATGGTAACCAGGGATGGCGAGGCTCATCCAGACGGCCATGGCTGAAATCGAGGCCCAGACAGGGGGAATGGTGACCGGAGACGGAAACACTAACCAGGGGCCTCTAGTTAAAGCACAGTGCGTGCGCTTCATCCCACGCAGCTTCGAACCACACTTCCTGGAGATCCGAGACGAAGGCTCTTGCCACGCGACACTTGGATACAACGGCGGGTAGGGCAAAGTTTAAGGTCTTTGCGAAATTGCTAGTATATTGTATGCGATGTAGTTCCGATAAAGCCGAACATGAAACGCTCGACATATTATATTTTACCCTCCTATGAGGACAAAGAACTCGAGTAAAACAAAAACCATATCACTTAAATAAAAAAATAATAATCATAATATTAATAATAATAATAATAATAATAATAATAATAATAATAATAATAATAATAATAATAAAATTAATAATAATAACAGTAAAAACAACAACATGCGTTACGGTTGGTGTATTGAGATACAGATGGGTTATTGAAAGTCAAAGTATGCCAAGTGATAAGAGGTCCTATTCGGAGCGACCTTAATTCAGTTGCTTAGTGCACTGTACTGCAAAATAGAAGGGACGCAGTTTGAAACTTAGATAGCCATCGACCACGAATTGAGTATTTTTCTAAACATCACCAGATTCCTACGTATTTTCTATTCTTCTATTTCGAGGGGCCAGAGGTAAAACGTAGTAACTGCCCTCTTTAAGTCTTTGCAGTTGACACAACATGCCTCTGAAGTGGCATTTCAGGCCTGAGGTTACCTTTTCAGGTACTCTGGGTACATATTAGTGCATATAAAAGTCAGAAAAACATAACCAAGTGCTAGACGCTCATATAGAGTGACTGATACAGTTAATTAGCAAACACATATGTCGCAGGTTGGGTCGGTGTCAGTATAATGTGATCGGCTGAGACAGGAGTCATGGTATCCCCGCCCTGTCTCATGTGTGGCAGCCCAAAAAATTGCCAGACGTTAGTCTTGGGGGCCGTCCACAATATAGCCTATATAGTGCTGATGTTGGACGTTAACCAACTCAACAACATCTATCTATCTATATATTTATTTATCTATCTATCTACCTATCTCTCTCTCTATTTGTCTCTCTATCTACCTGTCCGTCTATCTATCTATCTGTCAATCAATCTATCTATCTATCTAAGTATCTATCTATCTATCTAAGTATCTATCTATCTATCTATCTATCTATCTATCTATCTATCTATCTATCTATCTATCTCTCTTTCTCTCTCTATATATCTATCTATCTATCTATCTATCTATCTATCTATCTATCTATCTCTCTCTCTCTCTCTCTCTCTCTATATATATATATATTGTTGTTGTCTTAAATCTCCGGTGTTATAGCATCTAGGCTATAGAGGCGAAAACAAAGTCTTCCAAAAGTGGTTCCTTCAACTGCACTGGGACAACATGGCGCAGCTGTCACTTTTCTTTGTGTCACCACAGTATGATGTGGGTGAGTAGTTACAGGGGTAAAGGTAACTGTTGTTGTCTTAAATCTCCGGTGTTATAGCATCTAGGCTATAGAGGCGAAAACAAAGTCTTCCAAAAGTGGTTCCTTCAACTGCACTGGGACAACATGGCGCAGCTGTCACTTTTCTTTGTGTCACCACAGTATGAGGTGGGTGAGTAGTTACAGGGGTAAAGGTAACTGTTGTTTTCTTAACATCCGATGTTAAATCTGTTGTTGTTGTTGTTGTTGTTGCTGTTGTTGAGTTGATTTAACGTCCAACATCAGCACTATATAGGCTATATTGTGGAGGGACCGCAAGACTGACTTCTGACAATTTTATGTGCTGCCACACACGAGACAGGGCGGGGATACCATGACTCCTGTCTCAGCCGGTCACATTAACTGACACCGACCCAACCAGTAGGGGCGCTATTGCCAGGACTCGTCGAACCTGGACCTTTTGCGTCGGAAGCCGATGTTCTACCCCAGGGCCACCGCGCCCCACAGGGGTAAAGGTAACTGTTGTTTTCTTAATCTCCGATGTTATAGCAGCTAGGCTATAGAGAAGAAAACAAATTCTTCCAACCATAGGTCTATCCTAATTTTACAGCACTAACCAGCGAACAGAAAGTCATATACCTAAGTGCTGTGATTATGTTATCCGGTGAGTCACAAAACTTGCAATGACTTGTTGGTCAAATAAAATAATGATAACAACCCACCTCGTAGAGAAAACGCAGCAACCAGAGCGAGACTCGAACCCGGGCCTGCTTCTTAGGAAGCCGAAGCTTCAGTCGCCTGGGTACCCTGAGACACCTGCTGATGCACGTGCTGGGATTCAGGCACGAGCACGAGCGTCCTGACAGAGACCGGTTCCTTCAGCTGCACTGGGACAACATGGCTCAGCCGTCACTGTTCTTTGTGTCACCGCAGTATGATGTGGGTGAGTAGTTACAGGGGTAAAGGTAACTGTTGTATTCTTAAACTCCAATGTTATAGCAGTTAGGCTATAGAGGAAAACGAATTCTTTCAACCGAAGGTCTATCCTAAATATTTGACCAGCTTTCCAATATTTATTAGCTTGGCATTATGCTTCGCTCAAAATTTCAGAACTGACTCAAAAGTTTGCGAGCAATATGTACATCAATAAGAAAAACTCATTCCAAGTAGCCTAGTGAAAATTTGAGGCTTTTTTTATTTGAGGACGGGGTGAGAAAGTNNGGNGNNGNGGGGGGGGGGGGGGGGGGGGGGTGGAGGCTGTGTTTTTTAATCTGCAGTGAAAGAAAGAAGATCCATTTTGACGTCATATAATTATTTTAGTTCGCGTTGAGAAAGCACACCTTACCCACAACGATCTAAGCGGCGAGCACTCATTTCGTTAATCAAAAGCGCTGTGAAATAATGTTTTTCTTATTTCTTTCTGTTTATTAGATTAATTCTGTGTACATTTTAATCTGACCGCGGTAAAACTCTAGATCAAATTAAGCATCAAACCAGTTTAAGGCGGTTTCCCGCGACGGATTAACCAAATGGTCATTATTTAGCGCGAAGTGTGGGTGGGGATAGTTTTACTACGGGTTTTGCGAAACGGCGGCTCATAGCGAAAACCAAAACGATAGGTAAGGGAATCTTCATCAGCTTCTGATTATAGCTCTATCCAAGACAGTTCAGTTGGTTGCTTAGCGTCTAACGTCAGCCTTATTATAGACTGTATTGTGGGCGGGCCTTAACAATAACGTTTGATAATTTTACGTGCTGCTACACACGTTACAGGGCGGGGAGAACTAGACTTCTATCTCAGCCGGTTACACGCTTACGGAGACTTACGGAGCCAAAAGGTGGTGGGGGTGCCATGACTCCTGTCTCAGCCGGTTACACGTTCTGTTTCAGACTTAAGAATCCAAGGGTATGTGTGTAAGGGGGCGGGGTGAGTTGTCAGCGCTATACAGACTATATTAAAGACGGGCCCCAAGACTGACGTCTGACAAATTTATATGCTGCCACACACAAGACAGAGCGGGGATACCATGACTCCTGTATCAGCCGGTGAGGATATACGGAGCCAAGGAGCATGCAGACTCCACGCCTGAAGGGCGCGATTATGACATCCATAATCTTCGAGAGGATCGCAAATTCCTTATGTTTGATTAGTTTTACATACTGGTATATTATAAATTTCGCAATGTACCATAATAAGAACGGACATGGCTGTTTAGGTTTACCCAGAGAGTGTGAAATAGTGAGAGGTTTCACGGCGAGACTTTTGCGTATATGGTTTAAGGTAACTGAGGCGGTTGCAAGCTTCTTTGCATCTTAGTAACAAACCCC
>RQTK01000146.1:435696-446951 GCA_003991915.1 Elysia chlorotica
AGAAGAAGAAGAAGAAGAAGAAGAAGAAGAAGAAGAAGAAGAAGAAGAAGAAGAAGAAGAAGAAGAAGAAGAAGAACAACAACAACAACAAAACAATAATGACACACCAACAAACAAAACAAAAACCGGAACTAGTTGAGGCAAAATCATCAGAAGTGGTAGTAATTAATCTAACCCCTTTACACATCACTACTCAACACATAATGACTACATCCTGTCTTTATTTCACACAAAAAAATATTGGACATAAACTTTAATTAGATCTAGATCTAGATCTAAAACTGATTCATATCTATCGGGACCGCATGAAGTTTACATTATATGTGGGTGTACGCCTTACCCATGATCGGCTTCAGACAGATATAAAGGGATTTCAGTTAAGCGCTTAATAAAAAAAAAAATAGAACATAAGAAAGCAAAAATCCGTCTGGGCGTCTATCTATTATCTTTCATATAATTTATTATCTTCCCAGGCTCGGCTAGATTGCCTCAATATACAGAGCGTATTTCAATGAAACCCAAAGCAAAATAATCATTATAACCAAAGCTGGGCATTTAGCGATTGTTTAGGAAATAAAACGTTGAATAAAATACCGAGAGATACAGCACGGAAATATACAAAATAATATACTTTTTTAAAACCCCAATTGTTGCCAATAATTAAAGATTATTCTGCTATTTCAATTCGTTAGATATAAAGTTATTCTTTACGGGATTTATTATATTTATAGATGTATTGTGCCTGGAAAATATCCTTGTTTGAATCAGAGCCTAAAAAGCATAATCTCTGGCGAAATTTCCTTGTTGAGTTCATGAGTCATCAGGTACCTTGCGATGACGAAGGTGTAGCGAAAACGAGGACGACAGATCAGGTTATTTTCACAGGCTTCCTTCTCAAATTTCTCACATAGACTTTCAGGAGCAAATGAGCTATCGGACCCAAAAAATAAACAACAACAACAACAACAACAACGAAACATCTAACAACAACAAAGAAACACCGCGTTAAGTCATCCCTATTCAACATGTAGACTGCAATTTATTAAAATGGTGTCAAAAATTCCACAATAAATGTTTTCTGTTTAGCGTGGTGAACATTAGAGTTTAAACAACCAAATTACTGTACCGGTTTATATCGGTGTACATGTATTTTGATGTTGAAAAGAAAAAATAGCTACAGGGGAGATGGAGTAGCTCAGTCGATGGATGGAGCGCCCGATTATTAACAAGGTATTCCCCAGTTCGGATCCCGCGATCAACAGGCTGTTTTTCTCTACAGGTTGGGTCGGGATCAAACGGTATCATGACTGGAACAATGGACAGACTGAAGTTATGGTAATCCTTCTCAGTCTGCCTCGGCGTGCAAAATTGTTAGACTTTAATGTAGCGACCTGTCTACGATATAACCTTATGGCTAGTACGAGACATAATCAAACAAACAAAAAAGTAAAAAAAGAAAATAATTAAAAATACACACAGAGGGAGTGGTGTTATGATTATTATAAAAGGGACTGCAACTCTAAAAAATAATTGATATTTTGGCGGACGGTTATTGGACGAAACAAAATTTACTGAACCAATTCGAATCGCTGTACATGTATAATTATATTACAAATAAAAACAGTGTATTATGTTCTCTTGTTCCACCCAGATCTACCCTACGACTTTGAGTCGGTCACACACCTGGGGCCGTACACTGGAGCCAGGGATCCCCGCATGCCGGTCATGACACCCAGGTAGGAGCATCTCTGTATACACATGTATTTTCCCTCTCTAGGGGGGTGCGATAGCCCTGGGGTAGAACACCGGCTTCCGACGCAGAGGGTCCGTGGTTCGAGCCCTGGCGATGTTGCCCCCCTAATGGTTGGGTCGGTGTCAGTCTAAATATGTGACCGACTGAGACAAGAATCATGGTATCCCCGCCCTGTGTCGTGTGTGGCAGCACAAAAAATTGTCAGACGTCCGTCTTGGGGCCCGTTCACAATATTGCCTGTATAGTGCTGATGTTGGACGTTAAACTCAACAGCTGCAACAACAACTTCTCGAGAACTCTCTCTCTCTCTCCCACTCTCTGTGTCCCTCTCTCTCTCCCACTCTGGGTCTCTCTCTCTCTCTCTCTCACAATGACGTTCTGTGTCCCACTCCCCCCCCCCCTCCCTCTGTGTGTCTGTCTCTGCTCCCCCTCTCTCTTTGTGAATAACGTTCGACCTGACTGTCTGTCTACATCTATATATATATCATCTTAAAGAGAGGTAAAGCAGTCCTTTCATGTATGTTAACAGGAAAATAAGGATTGAATAATTATTTGCAATAAATTACCTTTGCTTTTCTAGCAAGTATCATTCTATTCACAAATATCCGATTAGTTACATTAGTAGACGAATTATTGCTTTTCGCGTTTCTCGCATTGTCTGTTCCGGGGATGATACTATCATTAATATGCACAATGATTTCAACCTCCATCTTACACCCGTCGTCTCGGCGACTTCGGTGCATCTATTTTATCACGATTAGAGGGAAATGTGATGCGCCGCTCTGCTCATAATTCAGGGATTAGAATGGCAGTTGCTTCCTTAGCGGCGCATGGTAAAAGGAGATATGGATGAATTCTTGACATTTGTTATTTGTTTGGTTTGATTTATGGAAAGTGTGGGGACATTTTTTGTGTTCTTTGTTTTTGTTTTTGTTGGTTGTTTTTGTGTGTGTTGTTTGTTGTTGGTGTTGTTGTTTTGTCGCTGCTGCTTTATTATTTAAGCTAAGTTTGGCTTACTTTTTATGATGTGGACGTTTTAAAAAGGATATTAGTCTAAATAAATTTCGTAAGACGGTAAATATAAAAAGTATTATTTAATCTAGAGAGGATTTATAAAGGTAGAAAGAGAGAGAGAGAGAGAGAGAGAGAGAGAGAGAGAGAGAGAGAGAGAGAGAGAGAGAGAGAGAGAGAGAGAGAGAGGAGAGAGAGAGAGAGAAGAGAGAGAGAGAGAGAGAGAGAGAGAGAGAGAGACAGAGAGAGAGAGAGAAAGAGGAAAAGGGAGAGACATAGAGAGAGAGACGTAGAGAGAGAGAGAGAGAGAGAGAGAGAGAGAGAGAGAGAGAGAGAGAGAGAGAGAGAGAGAGAGAGAGAGAGAGAGGTTAAGGATTCATGAACTTTTAAGCCAGCAAGTTTAGTTGGGTTAACGTTCAACGTCGGACCTTTAGGCAATATTGTGGACGTGCCCCAAGACTGACACACACGAGACAGGGTGGGGATATCATGACTCCTGTCTCAGCCGGTCACATTATACTGACACTGACCCAACCAGTTTCAGCGGACAAAATTGGACAAATAAATCTGCCGGTTGTGGGATTCGAACCGCGGACCTCCTGATCTGGAGATCAACGCTCTAGCATTTTAGCCACATCGCCACCCCTTCAAACCGGCCTCAGGCTGCTGAAAAATTGCCCTCAACAATAGTATATAGGCTGGAAATGAAGACGCAATGGCCAGCAGTTTTTTTTAATCTGTTAAAAGTAATGATTTAATTAATCATGACTCTGCTGAGTAAGCAAAAACACAGAATGTTAACATAGTCATTTAGAGGGTAGAATATATATACAATTATATATATATTGTTGGGGCCAGCAGAGGGAAAGTAATTTCCCATTGTAAACGGATATCCATGTTAAATGTGACAGCGGATGTCATTGCTCTCAATCCATTACCGTACAATATCTCTCTCTCTCTCTCTCTCTCTCCCTCTCTCTCTCTCTCTCTCTCTCTCTCTCTCTCTCTGCGCACTTGTGATTGAGTCTCAATCCATTTCTATACAATAGCTCTCTCTCTCTCTCTGCGCACTAAGTTCAAAATGGAGTAGGATAGAAATCGTATTAATCAACGCAAAAGGAAATACACATCATTTTTCGCACAATAAACAATTATAATTATTGAGTCAACTCTGTATTTATTTCATTCTTCCCGTTTGTTGTCCGAACTCACAGATCTGAGTACGCCGCTGGTGCTGGGATGAGACTGGGCCAGACGAGGGCTCTGAGTGCGTCTGACGTTCTCCGCATCCAGAGACTGTATGGCTGCCCTAGGAAGGACACCACGACCACACCTGGAGCCACACGGGTCAGGCCAAGCAGTGACAACGGGCGATCCGTGCTACTGGCGTGCGACTTTGGGCACGGCGCCTGCGGTATGACGCCCGGTTATGAGTCTGGCGCGCTACCAACTGCGCTACCGAGACTCCACGTAACACCTGGACACAGTGGGGATAAGCAGGGCAGAGAATGCCATCAACATGTCTCTAAGGGTGGTACCGATGAAAACCGAGGGACCTATGGGGGTGAAGATGGAAATACCAACCTCGGTGGTACCAAAAGGAACCAAGAAACGTATCGAGATGAAAATGCAAATAAAAACCTAAGTGGTATAAATAGGAATCAATGGATTGATTGGGGTGGTGAAGACAGCAATCTCGGTAGTACCAAAATGACCCAAGAAACGGATGGAGGTGACGAAGATACACATACCAACCAGAGCTGGAATACCCGAAAGAACCAAGAAACGTATGGGGGTGAAGATACAAATACCAAACACGGTAGTAGTACCGAGAAGAACCAAGTGACGCATGGGGATGATATAGACACAAACACCGACAGTGCAGCAGAGATGCCCAAGTCACCGCAGTGGGCAGTAGTTGTTGGGGCGGCACCGGACGGTCCGGCCGCGGGTGGCACCAATGGCCTGGACCCGTACCTGTTCGTGTCTACAAGGCTTAACAAGTGGTCAGACTCTGGAGAAGTGACAGTGCTAGGGCTATCCAATAGACCAGAGCACCATCGCCCCCATCATCATTGTAAGCATCAATCCTATAAGGAGAAACGCCGCCTCCGAAATCTACACAAACGAAAAACTAAGCCTTACAGTGACGCTGAAGGTGAAAAATCTATATCATCAGATGGCGGTCTACCGAACGGACGCTATCACGAAACACGACAAGAGCATAACAATAAGGCTAAAAGTGAGAAATCTACATCACAAGACGGCGGCCTACGGAAGGAACGCGATCCCCAAATCCCAAAAAGGTCTTACAGTAACTACAGTAGCACCGACAGCAAAAAGTCCACATCACAAAATGGCGGCCTACCGAAGGAACACGGTTACCAAACCCGGCAAGGGCCTTACAGTAACACCGACACCGAAAAACCCGAAACAAAAAATGGCGGCCTCTCAGCAGAAGTCAGGGCGCTACTGCTGTCAGCTGGAGGTCCAGGGGTTCCCTTGGTCAACGCCTCAGTGTTCACGCCGGCGTTCCGGCCCAGGGACCCCCAGGGAAAGATCTGCGTGGACCTCCAGGTCTATCAGACCGACAACTACGGTGGTCTCTCGCTCGTGCTTCACGAAGCAGCCACTACCGGCGGCGCTGCGAGCGGGCCGGGGGTCATGGAGGTGAAAGGTCACACCGGGGAGGTGAAAGGTCACGTGGGCGAGGTGAAAAGGTCATGCAGGCGAGGTGAAAGGTCATGCAGGCGAGTTGAAAGGTCACGCTAGCCAGGTAAAAGGACACGGAGGCGAGGTGAAAGGTCAAGGCGGCGAGGTTATTGAAGAGCTTCACGGAATCATTCTAGACGGGTGGACGTGGATGGGAGTCACTGCGCATGTCCGGAAGGGGCGGAGCTACACGCTAGAGCTGAGGGCCGCGGTAGGGGGCGGGTCGGTCGCCATTGATGACCTGTACATCAGTGACGGCGAGTGTCTGTGAAGAGTCTGTAGTAAAGGTTGCCCACAAGAACTTCATACAGGTTTTGCGATCCACATGAAGATTTACGGATTGCATAATGCTGTCTCTTAGGCATGTTTTTTTCTGGTCACCCAATGGCTCAAGAAGTCTGGGATAAAGCTATGATTGGATGTCGCAGCACACTCATTTACCTATCGTCTTCATTTTCCCATGGGCCCCTAATCGCAAAACCACAGATCTACGGCATTAAATAACTTAGGTAGGGGAGATGTCGTCGTGTGGTTTGAGGGTAATTGCAAGTTTCTTATTAGGGTCGATTTATGAAAATTAGCTAAGAAAGGGTGTACAAAAATCATCAATTTATAAAAAAAAATGACAACACCAAAAGCGCATTTTCTGCTATGGTTTACCGTCATATGTTATCTAAGTTAAGACAAGTTGATGTTTTTGAACATTAAAAAAAAAAGTTGTCGCAGTTGTGGGAAAAAATAAAGCAACAACCACCACCACGCTTGATAGAGTTAATAAATTTTTGTACGTGAATTGGAATGTTTAAAAAGAAATAAAAGAGAAAAATCACTTGAAAAAGAACGTTAAAAAAGAATAGAAATCATTGATTCATAAAATTGGTATTAGCGTTCGCTTTATTTTCATCTCGTTCATTTTGTCAAGGTAAGTTTTACGTTTGTAGCAAATTAAAATCTGAACTTTATCGACGACATCACTCGAGTGAATAAAAGCAATGAGTTAAGATCAAAACATACCCCCCCCCCCCCTTGCGGACAGAAGCTAAAAAAATAATGAGAACAAGGACAAAGATAAGATGTGACGGATATTGCACTCGACTTCCATCAGATTAGAAATATATATATAATATAAAAGAGGGTGAGTTGTGTAGCTACGTCGTACGTGCTTTGATTAGGAAATCAATTGTCTCTGTAAATTATGATATATTAAGAGAAATATAAGAAAGACGAACAATCTACAAAACAAAAAACAATAATACAAATCATCTTTCAGTATTGAAAACAAAACAAAACAAAACAAAAAACAAAACAAACCAAGGAAAAACAACAAACGACAAAAGTACACAGAGAAGCAGGTAAGGCGAATTGAAACACCCAAAAACTAAATAATACAAATCATCTTTGAGTATTAAAAAAAAAGAAAAACAAAAAAACAAAACAACAACAACAACAACAACAACAACAACAACAACAACAACAACAAAACAAACAAACGCAAAAGTACATAGAAAAAGCGGTTAGGTGGGAATACAATCAGGGGGTTGAGAAAAACGAAAACAAAACAAAAAACACAACAAACATAACAAAACCAAAAACAAAGAACCGAGGCCAATAGTAGGGAGAGAGCCGGATATTCTACATACTTGACTTTCAAGACTTTGATTAAAAACACGGATATTTTGGAGCTCTCGTGCGTGGGCGAAGTCATAATTATAATTTTGTTCGAGGAACGCATTAGTCTACAAAAAAGTTGCTCTCATCAACTTATGTGTTTTTAATATACAGAGAGGTGTGTTTTGTCTGTGTGGGTGTGTGTGCGTGCCAAAGCAAAGAATTAAAGAGAGAGAGAGAGAGAGAGAGAGAGAGAGAGAGAGAGATAGAGAGAGAGAGAGAGAGAGAGAGAGAGAGAGAGAGAGAGAAAGAAAGAGCGACTGAGAAAGAAAGAGCGACTGAGAGAGAGGGAATGAGAAAGGGAAGAGGCATGCAGGCTGACAGATAGACAGACCGAGAATGGCAATATGCCGACTAACAATCATAATCGTAGTTCAGACACATAAGAATAATAGCACCAAAAGCTTTGTACGAAGAATGTGCAGTTCTCTCCAATCTGACGTCTCCTGGATCTCAATAATAGTCATATCTTATACGGCGTCGGCACCCAAGAGCGGGGTTCTGGAACTGGGTCAGCCACCATAACTGACACAGACCCAGGCAGTAGGGAAAAACGTTGCCGCCCAGCGGGGCTCGAACCACGGACGTCCTGCGTTGGAAAAAATGCACTACCCCTTGCCACCACGCACCTCAATAGCGCTAAACTATAGATACTTAATTTTCAGTTTAATGTAATGGTTACTCACCTGCATTGCCATCAGTTCCTCCACCGTGTTTGGTCTGCGTCCTCCGCCTCCACCACCGCACGCTCCACCGACTCCACTGCCGCTTGCTATAGGTCCATCCTCTGACCCACCAGAGCCACTATTACCACCACACCATTACCACCACTGCCACTATTACCACCACTTCCACTACCACCACTGCCACTATTACCACCACTTCCACTACCACCACTGCCACCATTACCACCACTGCCACTATTACCACCACTGCCACTATTACCACCACTTCCACTACCACCACTGTCACCATTACCACCACTGCCACTATTACCACCACTTCTACTACCACCACTGCCACTATTACCACCACTTCCACTTAAACCTGAATCAAGACAACTACCACCAAAAACAATACCGCCACTGGCATCCCCTCTACCACTGACATTATTGTTGTCGCTTCCAGTACCACTACTTCCATTGCCTGCACCAATACGAGCATCGCTAACACCACAACGAACATCTATATCACCATCAATATAACCGCTGCCGGTCCCATTATCTCCAATGCCATCACTAACACCACTAATAACACCTCTATCACCACCATTACCACCACTGCCACCCCCTCCACCACCACCACCACCACCAATATAACCGCTGCCGGCCCCATTACTACCATTGCCAGCACCAACACCACCACCACCACTACCACCGCCATCTCTACCGGCATTCCTGTCGGAGAGACCTGAAGAAATAAAAAGTAGAGTTCGTAACTTGTATACAATTTAAAGGATCATATAACACGCACTTATAACCTGGGAAAATCCACCACTAACGTATAACAATTATAACAGTACGTGTGTTGATTCTATACGAGCAATTGATCATTTAATAACTGATGCATTATTAAGAAAACAAAAAGGAAAAAAAAAACAAAATGAAAAACTCAAACAAAATTAATATCAGCCGCGTCTGGTGTCCTTCCCGACATTAAAAAATAAAAATAATAACACACACACACACATACAAAATGAACACTCACACACTTTAAAAAACAAGAAACAGCAAAGCAACAACAACAAAAATAATTTTAAAAATTCTATATATGTCTGTTGTGCAAAATAACATTACGGGAAAGTCTTATTCTTTTAGCCATCCAAGAAAACAGAGTTTTAAGGGAAAAAAAACTACGGTTTTAACAACTCCTCATGGGCAGGAAAGAAAGTCAACTAATCACAAGTTAAAATTAGTAAAGAGACACGTGGGTGTAGGTTGTTGGTTGGCGTCCAGTAATAATATTTGCTATACTGTGGACTGGCGACTAGAATAATAGCCTAACAATCTCAGCCACACAAAGACAGTGCAGAGATACCATGACTCCTGTCTCACCAGGTCACATTATACTGACACGGGGGTTGAGTTGAGTTGGATTTAACGTCCAACATCAGCACTATATAGTCTATATTGTGGGCGGGCCCCAAGACGTATGTCTGACAATCTTATGTACTGCCCCACACGAGACAGGGCGGGGACACCATGACTCCTATCTCAGCCAATCACATTATACTGACACCGAACCAACCAGTAGGGAACAAAACCGCCAGGATTCGAACTCGGGACCTTTGGCCTCGGAAGCCAATGTTCTACCCCTGAACCACCGCGCCCCCCATACGGACCTTAAACAGTAGTGAAAGGTATCGGAAAAATAAAGTTTTGACCGCTCGTGGACGTGGGCACTTCCGGATCAGCAGACCAACGCTTTGCCAGTTGAGCCTGTCCGCCCCTGCTATACAAGGGGGAGTAAGAGCAACAGTGCTCTTAACTTAGAAACCGCCCTCATGACCATTTATCCTAATGCAGTCACGAACTTCAACTGACGGAAGCAAACTCAACAAGAAAATTTGACATAGAAACATTCCGTCGTTTAATTATTGAGCCTTCTTTCGTGCAAAAAAAGACAAAGAACAAATTACAATAATCAGAGAGAGGGGGCAGCAAATCCGGCCTTGGATGTTTTAAATAGTACAACAACCATTAGTTGCGGTGTAAGCTTTAGGACCATCGTTCAATTACCCAAGAACACTGAAAACTTGGATCGATCACGAGTCAAACTCCAAAACTAGTCAGACGTCCGTCTTGGGGCCCGTCCACGATATAGCCTATAGTTGCTGATGTTGGACGTTAAAACCCAACCGACCAACCAACCAACCAAAACTAGTCAATAATTTCGTAGCCTTCACAGGTTAACGTAATTGAGTTAAAATTGGTAGACCGATCTGAAAATGTTGAAATCTAATTTACTGTAGATAGGACGGGGTCGAGTCTATAAATCGTTATCGGCTGATGACTCACTAATTTGAACCTGGCTTTAACTTGGTCGGCTACGCAAAACAAAACAAAGGCATAAATAATGAAGTAGGAAATTCCGAAGTAGCAGGACTATGTGACCCGAACGATACCGTCGTGGTAAGCTTTTAACTCATCTTAAAATACGCGACAAAGATGTCTTTCGCTCAAATGTAAGCCACGTTGCACTAATAAACCAATGTAAAGCACTAGCGGAGGCTGAGCGTGGGTAAGATGAAAAACACACACTTATGGAGCTGTTGCTTAATCTTACTCAACCAACTACTGCTGGTACTACGTTGACAACAACAACAACAATAATAACAACAACAGCAACTAAAACTACTACTAATTATACCTCTATACTACTACTACTACTACTACTACTACTACTACTACTACTACTACTACTACTACTACTACTACTACTACTACTACTACTACTACTACTACTACTACTACTACTACTACTACTACTACTACTACTACTACTACTACTACTACTACTACTACTACCACTACTGGTGTTAGAAAAACTACTGTTTCCTTCACTAGTTCGATTGGTTTAATTAATTCAGACTTCCAACAGAAACGATAAATTAACAAAATATATATCTAGAATATCTCAATCAGCATATCCCATTCAATTGCAAATGACTTCTAAACCATACCTTCCATTTTCTTTCGGCGTTTGTCAGAAGGCGCGGTGCTAGGCCTATTCTTCGCACTCCCGGCGAAGATAGTCAGAGGCACCGAGTCGGGTATCTGCGTGCTCATACAGGAACGGAAGGACGCCTTCACCGGGGATCCCCACGGCGCGACTAGTTTCGCTTTCACTTTTGGCCGCGCACCGCCTTGCGCAATATCGCTTGTCGACGCAGGCTCAGTTGCATGCTGGGACGTCCGGTCCTCCTGCGCAGGTATTTGCGCAGGTGGGTCATGCCCAATGCCAACGTTTGTAGATGGTGATGTCTGCTGCTGCTGCTGCTGATGCGGCATGGTAGACGCCAAAGTCAAAGCGGCCATGCTGGAATTGATCGTATCTAATGACTCGTCGCTGTTTGGTTTTGTTGCAGAGAGGCTGGGGGAGGGGTTGGGAA
>RQTK01000146.1:447275-463765 GCA_003991915.1 Elysia chlorotica
TTTATTATTATTATTATTATTATTATTATTATTATTATTATTATTATTATTATTATTATTATTATTATTATTATTATTTTTATCACTATCACCATTATTATTAAATTCAAGTATTACTGAACCATCGATATCAAATCCTCAAGGCCACAACAAAATATGACGTTGTTCAAAAAAAAAAAAAAAAGCGAAAGGAATAATACTTTCTAATTTGAAACTACAACTACCAAAAACAGCTGTAAAGCATGACAAAAGTTGTCAAGAATAGAGAGTGTTTCTACGGTCTCGAATGCCACCTACTTGATACTGTATGAGCGATCGTATCACGTAAATGACAAAATGGGATTGCTTCCTGGTGATCAGGTGATTGTGCTGTCTAGCACTTGTACTAATCACTACACTGCACTAAAAGTATTAGCGTCAGCAGTGACAAGCAAAAAAACTAATGGTGCCATCTATCACGGCTACCATGATTGCGAGATATATAAATAAAACCTCAGCCATTGTTTCTAGAGAGATTTGGAGAGCAGTTTTTTTTCCAGACATGTACGGAAAAAACCCAGCTAGTAAATATCTTAAACTATGAACTTTATGAATAAAAGGCTGACATGATGATTGAAAAAAAAAAACCCACAAAAATAAAACAATTAAAAACAAGCAAAAAAAAACAACAAAAAAAACAAAACAAAAAAAAAAACAAAAAAAAAAACGACTAAAAACAAACAAACACAACAACCAACACCAACCAACAGACAAGGAAAAAGAAAATTAACAAGAAGAAAAGAAACATGCAAATACAATCATGATATTGTTGATTTAAAATAACAACGACGCATAAATTAATTTTATTAGTTCTGACTTACCGGCATTTATGCCTTCTGCTGAAGAAATCTTTTCTTTCGACTTGGCACTGAAATAAAAACAAACAGAGAAATAATATAACATCCTTTAAACAACTGGAAAAAGAACATTGAAAAAAAAAAAGAATTGACATTTCAATCGTTAGCAAGGGTGTTGAATACTTTCTCTTCGTACTGATTACTTTTCTGTCACTACAATAAGTTGTTCTCTTCACCGTGAGAAAATTCGTCCTGTGTTGGGTAATGCAACAGTTCACGAGCTAACATTAAAAATGGTTCTATCTCTCTATTTCTGCGCTTTTGAGGAAAATATTTTTTACCAAAAGTTTGGACTTGAACAGATTTATGACTAAACCACGAATCCTAATGTTGTTGTTTTTTAATTTTTTTTAAAAATTTTATAACCGAACTTCCAATCTCTACAGTTTTTGTTTTGGGATTCGTTGGGATTCTACTGTACAACTAGAACCTTATCGTAGATTACTGTTACCTCTAAGTCTACCAAAACTGCAAATGAAACCCTCTTACTGTCACCTCACAAAGTGTTAGTACTCAGGATTCAGGTGGAACCAGCCGCCAAATTTCAAAGTCAAATGGTCGGGCGACTCTTGCATAAAGAATGATCTTGTCTGGAAACGTGTCCACTTCTCTCTCTCTCTCTCTCTCTCTCTCTCTCTCTCTCTCTCTCTCTCTCTCTCTCTCTCTCTGTTTTCATATGTTCTTTTCTCTAGTTTTCTTTCTCGATACTGTCAACGTACATACTCCTACTTATTCTTTCCCCATCTCCTCTTATACTTATTATCTTATTCTTCCGGGTCTTCTATATTCTATTTTGCATGTAGCTCCTTCTCCAGATATTTTAAAAATTATTAGCATTTCTTGATTTTGTTGGTGACATTTTTGATGCTGCTGCTGTTGTTGTTATTGCTGTCGTTGTTGTTATTGTCGTTATAATTCTTGTTGTTTTTGTTTACAGTTGTTACTCTCAATGGTCTCACAAATGAAAAACAAAGGAAACTCCAAAACAATCAGGCTCAAACAGTCCCTATCCCTCCCCACTTCCCCCAAACCAACGTCTGCAAGCTTCTTTATCCTTTTCTGAGCAATGCGGGATAGGTTGACACGTTACGCTGTGACCGCCGTAATTAAATCAATTCCTTGCGACCGTAATACATCACTGAGCGCTGGCTGGTTCTTTGTGGGGATTACCCCCATCAAGTGGGATCTAAGCGTACATGACAGGGTCCATATGACCTCTCAGGGTGGAATCCAAAACATTACTGGGTACCTTTTGTTGTTGAGTTGGTTTAACGTCCAACATCAGCACTATATAGGCTATATTGTAGACGTGCCCCAAGACGGACGTCTGACAATTTTATGTGCTGCCACACACGAGACAGGGCGGGGATACCATGACTCCTGTCTCAGACGGTCACATTATACAATTGTACTGACACCGACCCAACCAGTAGGGAACGCAACCGCCAGGATTCGAACTCGGGACCTTTTGCGTCGGAAGGCGATGTTCTACCCCTAGACCACCGCGCCTCCCTACTGTGTACCAGGTGCCTGGTGCGTGGCGGGGTCAAGGATCTCGGGACGTTAGAACGATGACTTTTCAAGAATAACAACTTCTTGCGGTGGCTTTGTTAGGATAATTGGATGAGAAATCACACCCGTTAAGCTTTGTCGAAATAATTATGTTAATGTTGAAAACAAACATGTTTTTAAACGACTCTTTGAGATATAGAGGTATTTATTCAAAGGGGCGAAGACCGCTTCATACTAACTTAATCACTGTAGGTACATAGGTTGTTCCTATAAAGTATAAACGGGTTTGACTACTTCCTATGAACCAGGGGAAACATCAATTTACTTTACTTTCGCAACATAATAAATTATTGAAGGATACTGTGAACGCTTCAAGCTCAATTAGAGTATGCATATTTTGTATAAAAACAAGTAAGACTGTCTTCCTATGACAAGTCCAAAATTAGAGTATCCATATTTTGTATAAAAACAAGTCCGACTATCTTCCTATGAACAAGGCGGAACTACGGGCGAAACATTATTTAACGATGCAAATACCCCACCCCTTCCATTATTGAACGATGCAACGACCGCTTCTTAGTGATCTTTGCATTCAGGCCACGTCCATAAATGGGTCCAATTATGCCCCCTTACAGAGGAGGGTGGTTTGATACAGATCAATGCCCTCAGTTCTCTATGGTAGTTGATTGCCCGTATATTGGAGCGCAGGTTGGATAAATTTAAAGTTAATTGAACTGGACTCAGTCACTGTGTACCGGTCCTCACTGGAAACACTGGTGGTCTTGTCAATTAGATTAGGACTTCATGAATTATTGAAACGTCTGGCGTCATTGTATATATGCCACGTCTTACTCATTTGAATGTTCCTTGGAAGGTAATTTTGCTTTGTTTTCCATTTTTAAATGTCATTTTATATATACCACGGCTGACTCAGTTGAATGTTCCTTGGAAGGTAATTTTGCTTTGTTTTATTTTTCAATTTTAAATTTTGTTGGTGTTAACGCGTTGCTGTTGCTGTTGTTGTTGTTGTCATGGTGGTCGTTATGAGAGTGGTGGTTATGGGGCTGCTGGTAGTGTGGATGGTGTTGTTTCTTATAATTGTATTTTTATTAGACGGTTTTGAGATATTTGAGAAACGTAATAGCAAGCCGGCTTCCTTCCACAAACCTTGTAAATGTGTAGATTGTAAGCTGCAATAATAACAACAGCAACAAGAGCAGCAACGGTAAGCATGTTGACGATGGGTGAGTAATAATAAAAATTAATTGAAAAGAAAATACATTGCAGTCATTAAATTCTTGATTCGCTGATCGATGGTTAAAATTAAAAGTGAAAGAAAATATTAAGAAAAAAAAAGCAACATAAAACCCCAACAAAACAACCGATGGCTTGCGTCGCATTTTTAATGAATCAATATTTCCATGATTCTTGGTCGAGTTTAAAAAAAAAATGGAAGAGCAAAACTCAGTGTTGGATATTTACCAAAACTAAGAAATCAATGCCAAAGGCTGATGAGATTGAATAGTTTTGAGCCCCCCCCCCCCCCCCCGCCCTCTTAAAATTAAAAGTGAAAGAAAATATTAAGAAAAAAAAAAGCAACAAAAACCCCAACAAAACAACCGATGGCTTGCGTCGCATTTTTACTGAATCAATGATTCCATGATTCTTGGTCGAGTTTCAAAAATAAAATAAAAATGAAAGAGCAAAACTCAGTCTTGGATATTTACCAAAACTAAGAAATCAATGCCAAAGGCTGATGAGATTGAATAGTTTTGAGCCCCCCCCCCCCCCTTTTTTTCTTTCTGACTTGTGACTGTCTAGTTCTTTGTGACCCCAAAAGTGTTTGTATTTTGGCATTGACATTTTGAGCAAAGAAAATTTACCGAAAACATAAGGAACAATAAGTAAGTATTTTTACTGGGTGAGGCGATAAGAGAGAGAGAGAGAGAAAAAGAAAGTGAATTAGAGATATGATGTAAATTTAGAGATATGATGTAAATTTGATCGAAAAGATACAATGAACCAACCGAATAAATAAACAAACAAAAAAAAAAAAAAGAAAAAAAAAAGATTGAAAGAAAAGGACGCGTAGCAAACAAAAATGATAAACAAAAATCCAGACAAAACAAAGAAAAAACTTCATCTCCATCTTCTAACTCATCAAGCTACAACAACAACAACAACAACAACCACCACTACTGCTACTGCAGCAACCATCTTGACTTGTAAGGTCAGCGACCTTAAAGAGTTATACAGTATGCTGATTACGGCCGGCAATGAAATTGCAATGCGAGGGGGGAAATTGTATGTTTCGATTTCTTATTTTGACAAGACAGACAGCGTCCGAGCGAACCCACCAATCGCTGCGTTCGACCAGTCAGACCACGAGATCTCTGATCAGGTACGATTTACGGAGATGGATTAGGCTTTGGTGTTTGGGCGGATTATACATGTGGTTTGTCCGCTGAGACACGACCAAAGATCGGGGACGACCCAAATAACAGAAATGATGCTGCTTAAATCACATTTTCTGACTAAAAGATTGGGGATCCAAATAATGGAAATATTGCTTAAATCATATACTTTTCTACTTTAGATAAACTGGTTAAGAACCCAAGAAATTCGTTTGGAATAAAAAAAGTTGATAGGATTATTGATGAATGTGTGGTGTGCTTATACTCGACATTATGCTTCCTCATTAGGAAGTAATTCGCCAACAAATTTTAATTCTTTAAAAAATGGTTATTAACGTTTTGGTTTCTCTTTTTCGTTGTATATTTGCTATCATGTAAACACTTGTTTCGACAGTTTTCACGGTCAATGAAAAGGTATATTTAGTACTACTTAAATCATACTTTCTTACATAAATATCGTAACCCAATAATATGTGGAACCATAGTAAAAAATATAGTTTCTTACTTAAGGATTAAGAAAGACCTGATAAACCTTCAAAAACTACAATTTAAAGCAAACAGAGAAATGAAACATTGACCAAACAAATTCGGCTTTTAAACTATCTACGACGGCGAAGTTTACTCTCTCGTTCAGTTTGGATTTGAATGGAAATTTACATGTAGTTTGTACACTGCGATATGATAAATCAAAGACCAATTACATAACGGGAATCATATTTAATCTGTACTTTCTCACTTATTCTGAATTTGATACGCATCTGGTAGTCTTTTAAAACTACACAGAGATAGAGTGGGGACCAGTGATATCATATTAATATAGACTAAATAGGCTAAGCAACGCGTCCGCCATGAGACAGACAGGAAGCTCCTGTCAGTGGAGATAAGACCCTCATTGCTAGCCCTGCGCTCATGTTGAACCTTAATTGGCCTTTTTTCTTTTGGCATAATGTGGCATAAGTTTGCATCCAAAATGGCATAATTCTGCGGAGAAGGGTTCATTAATCTATCTAAAGGCAACCAGCAGACATGTGAGGGTCTTATAGCTCGCACACATACACATATATCGCGAATAATGCATCTCGCTGCCGCGACATTAGCCCGTCTAACTTATTAGATCACTGGTGCGGATACCATGCCTTTTGCCTCAGGCGATCCCACTATACTCACACCGACCCATCCAGTGCTTACATTGTACTAATACATGTGCTAAACTACGAATTTAGTGCCCCACAATAGCCAATAACTTACTTCGCTGCGAAATAAATCAGTGAGAACATAATTTTATGGACAGCACGTCTCAAAGCATAATAAATTGTAACTAACACAAAAAAAAAGCACACTAGCACAGTGCCATCACAGATTTTCACACTTCAATAAAAAGAATCTGGTGCAACTTTTGCTGCCGTAAGTCATGATCTAAAGTTAAAAATCGCACTCCCAAAAAGCAAAAAAACAACAACAACAACAAAAAACAAAAAACAAAAACAAAACAAAAACATACAAAAACAGAACATCAACAAAAAAAACAAAAAAACAAAAACAAAGACAAAAAGTTTTATTTTTTTGTACTCATTTCCTCCCCTAGAAAACCCCCAACAAAACCTTGATAGATTGTTAGGCTGTTTGGTTGGAAGCTCAGATATTGTTGGTATTGATTGAATATGCCGCTGCTGCTGCTATGATATCGATTCAAAACAAGAAGCTTTAGGTCAGTCCGCTAGCCATAAATCCACAAGATTAATGTGTCTTATTTAGGTCCAACTCCTACCTCGACTCGTTTCATTAGCTTTACTAGCACTGTATTCATCAACACGGATTTCTATAAAGTTCTATGGGTATAAAGGTCTAAGTCATAATTTTCATAATTTTTCTTGCACTTGACTGTGCCTTAGTTGGTTAAACGTCCAACATCAGCACTATATTATGATGTAATATGGACGGGACCCAAAGACTAATGTCTGCCAATTTTATATGCTGCCACACACGAGACAGGGCGGGGATATCATGACTCCTGTCTCAGCTGGTCATTTTACTGGCACTACATTTATCAGCACAGATTTCAATGGTGTCTTTCTATCTAATTCTAAAGCTCATCTTTTTGTCCGACTTATACAATAGTCATGTATTAAGTCAACTGGCAACGTTTCAGATCGGATTAAAACAAATAGACTAATGATCAATCATTTTATTATAATTAAATAAATAAATAAATAAACAGTGTATATACATATATGTGTGTGTATGTCCATGTATATCCGTAGCCCCAGGTGGCATAAGACATTAATCAGCGGAACTCTGTGACCCACTCAGTGCGGTGGGCGACTTAATACTATGTATTGAGATTTCTCATTCCTACAATACAAGGTCATTTTTCACTCAGGAAATAGATAAATCTGCTCAAAGACGAAGACGATAGCAAAGGGAACGGTACATGTATACGGAGAGAGAGAGAGAGAGAGAGAGAGAGAGAGAGAGAGAGAGAGAGAGAGAGAGAGAGAGAGAGAGAGAGAGAGAGAGAGAGAGAGAGAGAGAGAGAGAGAGAGAGAGGGAGAGAGAGAGGGAGAGAGAGAGAGAGAGACAGAGAGAAGAGTTGTAGTGAGTTGGTTTAACGTTCAACATCACCACTATATGGGCTATATTGTGTTAAAATGAGGGGCACCAACGCTAGCCTAGATTCAACAAAATGCAGGGATTTGAAGTTGAGACTACCGAAAAAAAAAAAAAAAACAGTGAGTGCGCCTCCGTCGCGGGATGGCTCAAGTGGTAGAGCGTTGGTCTTTCGATTGGGAGGTCCGCGGTTCGAATCTCATGATCGGTAAAAAATTTATTTGTCTAGTTTCATCCTCTGTAACTGGTTGAGTAGGTGTCAGTGTAATGTGACCGGCTGAGAGAGGTCTCCTCCTCTCCCCCCCTCCGGTCTTCTCCTGTATCGCAGCATATAAAATTGTCAGACGTTAGTCTAGGGGTGAGTCCACAATACAGCCTATAATATTATAGTGCTGATGTTGACCGTTGAAACCATTTCAACCCACCCATCTAACCAATCGACCAATGAATCAATTTGCTCTTGTTTTTTATGGGCGAAGGCAGATAATTGTAGGCTTTATTCTGCACTCTTTGGACAAATTCTAATGTGTTTGTTGTTTTTTTCTCCGGGACTTTTTGCTCGAAGTTGAAGCCAGCTAACAAGCAATTGGTTTGTCACAACAAGGAACTGACAAGATCAAGCTAGATTTATAGGGGATTTCATCCTGGTCAAACACTGATTTTGTAGAGTTTAAAGGATTATACATGGGTTTGTCATTTTCAGTCGCTGAAAAGAAGTGGTAATATCGCAAGATAATGAAATGACCAATAAAGGTGAATGACCGTAGGCTCGTCCAACTGCTCTTCTGACACAGCGGTCGTTGCCATGGCTTTCAAGTTCAATGATACAGCTAAGGATGGTTGTTGATTTTCGTTTTTTTTTTCTGTTAAGATAATAGAACGTTGAGTCCACGTCCACCTTTGGGAGTTACCAATGCGTTTCATTTTGCTGCAATTTTAACATTTTCCTTTGGGTTTTGAAGGCAGTAACACGGACGGTAGACATAAACTAAAAACAATTAATAGTTTCAGCTTAACGTTAAAACTGGCACAGTGAAACATCAAACGAATTCGTGCCAATCAATTTCAGAACACGTTCAGGGCGTGGCAGCAATTTGATGAAATTGGACTTTTGAGATGGGCGCATTAGCCAATGCTGGAAGATGATAATAATGTTATTCGCTCTTGATGGCTCAATATAACACACACACCCACACGACACACACAAGGCAATGCTCTGAACAAAATTAATCGCCACCACTTGTGAAATGCTCCCCCCGAAACAGCTCAGTGGAAAGTGAGTCGCTAGTCACATAGGTGAGGAGGGAGGGGCTGGCTCAAGTTAGAGCGTTGACCTCCAGAGCGGAGGGTCCGTGGTTCGGATCCCACGATCGTTCAAAAATGTAACTGTCCAATTTCGTCTCCTACTGGTCAGAGCTGTGTCAGTTTAACGGCTCAGACAGGAGCCACGGTCTCCCCACCCTGTGTCCTGCGTGGCGGCAGTAGGTAAAATTGTCAAACGTCAGTCTTGGAACCCTTCCATGCCACAATATAGCATGTATAGTGCTGACGTTATGCTTTAAGCCACAAAAACAAAGACAAAAACAACAAACTGGTCGCAAAAGGGATCTGTGGTACAGTCAAATTTTCAGCATAACGTCGAATACGAAGTGCTGGTGTGAGTCTATTCTACGCTGCTGCCATACAGGACCAACGGCACAGTACTTGTAGAGGGACATGACTATGCCGACCTACAGCCCGAAACACCCTCTTTTTTTATTCTTTTCTCACACTGACTTCCCTATATATGTGTTTTTATAGTGATTGCTGGAGTTGACAGCGGCTGCACTGCTTACAGTTATAGATTTAAATCTAGTCACCCCCAGCTGTTGTCACTAACTTGACAGAGCCACATGTACAAAATCATGCACGCTACACAAACTACTAAGGCGACATAATCCGCTGCACCATGTGTTGAGTTGGTTTAACGCCCAACTCAGCACTATATAGGCTAGTCAGTTTAAGTGACCGGCTGAGACAGGAGTCTGGTATCCCCGCCCTGTCTCGTGTGTGGCAACACATAAAATTGTCAGACGTCAGTCTTGGGGTGCGTCCACAAAATAGCCTATATAGTGCTGAGTTGGGCTCATGGCAAAAGGTGGGATTGCCATGTTTAGTCCTATCCCAGTTCAGACAGCCGCATGATTCATTAGCTCATGGAGACCATCGGAAATCGAAACTGTTGATGGCTTTTGTTTTTGAAACAATGTCTCACTTGTCAATGAAAAAAGGGGTTGACATTATTTTCCTTTTTTATTCCCTACAGACTGATTTGACTTCAGCATTAAATATAGATCTAGGCCACTGCATGTTGTTTGCACCACCTCATTTGGCCGGGTGGTTAAAACAATGTGACCAGCTGCTGTGTGTTTGAGTTTGGTGTCTTTTTTTTTTTTTCTTCTTTTCCCATGGTTGATAGTTTTTCAGTCTTCAATCTGTTTTGGCTTGGTTAATCAAAAATGTGCCCCACTTGTACCTGTAACGTGAGGAACCCGGGGAGGACGGCGAACTGGCCCGGCAGGTAGAGCGTTGGTCTTTCAATGGAGACTCGGGAGGTCGCCGCTTTGATGCCTCAAGAATAGAACTCAAGAATCTACATTATACCGTTTAAATCGTCTCGCGCTATATCTATCTAGATCTACACAAACCCCGAATCTACATGAAAGAATCATAACTTAGAATGAGATTATTATTCGCTTCTCTCAAAAATATTGTGAGTACAAATTTAAACCAAAGATAACCTTGTAGCTATCTCCTTAATATAACCAAACCCTCCACCAGCTAACTCGCGTCATATAGATCTAGATCTAGATCTAGATATAGACAAACCGAGTCAAAATCACAGAAATAGTGACAGAACCCTAAATTATGAATCGCCACGCTCTCTCGAGGCAGGCGGCTTGTCTTTAGTATAGTTCGCTCCCAATCCCAGGCGCTCTACTGCTTTGAGTACACTCTGTACCTCAATCTCGCGCGTCAAGCGAGCGAGTGAGTCGGTTTGTCGCAACGGGCGCGGGTGATGTACGGCGTGCGGTGTGGGGTGAGAGATGGGAGGAGGGAGAGGTGAGGCGAGAGGAACCAGCGGTTTTAGTTCTAACTTCTAGTCCAGTCCATGCCCCTGATAGCGAGTGGTCAGGTGGGTAGGTGAGCGAGATAAAAGGACTTCTGGACACAAGACAAATCTTTAAATTTGGGAGCCAAGTTTTCTTGACTTAAGTGAGAGAATTCTTTTTTAAGTTTTACTCAGCTCTTATAGAAAAGCAGCTGACTGGCTACCAGTTCCTCTATATCGCGCTTGTGAGTTGTTGGATCATTTTGTGCTGATAAAACTATAACTATTACTCCACCCACAACCTTACTAAAGCTGAGGTGATAGATTCATATATATTCAGTTTTAAAGTTGACGTTTTTATTTCTTTATAATAAAGAGCTCCTTTGTGATGCATCCACATATTTTTACTAGCTAAAAAAGAAACTAACTTTTTTACCCAAGTCACCGATACTTAACTCTTCTATAGAAAACGGGGTTATAATTGTTCTGACTTGTGGTGAAATTCCGAAAAAAAGTAAAATTATAAACGGACTTTCCAGTTTTCTGCGGACGGAGCATACTTAGGCGCTCTTGTTAATTACATCTTTTTAAAAAGATTATCACTGGACCATTATGGACCAATGCGATGATGAGATACATCTACCAGTATAAACTTAATGTACATGTACAAAATATTTCAATACATCTTAAGTTCTGAAGGACTTAAGAAGAACAAGAGGCCAGCGAACATCCTACTAGATCTATTTCTATAGTACACAACGGTGAACAAGTGGAGTGTTTCAAGTGGGGGACACATACCAAGGATGTCTGGCTTTTAAGTTATACTTTCTCTGCGTAAGAAACCACTACACGGATCAGCTTCTTCTACTTATTGTGCAAATTCATCAGGAAAGTCGAGAGAAACGCAGTCTCCCAAAGGTAAAAATTAAAATAAATTGTAACTTTAATTATTGAACATTATTCTTTTTGAATTGCATATTAATTTAGCCTACTGTTGGATGGTATAATACTATTATAGAGATAATATAATTTTGACAAAAGAATATCAAAGTGTCTGTTAGGATCAGTATGTATCTTCTGGTGACGTTCAAACTAAAAATATAATGTGCCGATTAGTTTTTAGTACGCAAAGAAAATCAATTGCATTATTTGTATAACTTACTCAGAAAAAAAAAAATCTTAATGCTTTTCATTAACATCCGACTTGGTTGGTTCTAAACCGATAATTTTGCAAGGAAAACCATAGTAGATCGATTGCTTATCAGCAGCTTTTGAAATTAGCGTTACAAACCATGACCGTTGACAACTACTTTGTTGATGTCACCTTCGTTTTAATGGGCCAATTATCACCCACATTAAGGTCGCTTCCAAGTCCAAGACTGGCCAATAAGTATGCATAATACATATACATGTACCGTATTTATTGACCCTAGCCTTAACAATTAGATCTCGAAATCTAGATTCCCCCGTGACGGTCTGTTACGCTAAAACCAAATTCTTATTCAAATGTCTGTTGTTGATTAGCGTCCAACGTCAGCACCATAATAGGTTATACAATATATTTGGACGGGTCCCAGGACTAATGTATGAAAAGTTTACGTGCTGCCAGACTGAGACTGTGCGGGGATACCATGACTCTATCTCAGCCGCTAGTATACACAGTTGAACATCCCAGACTAGCGCGCACCTTCTTGTTTTGTTTGTTGGTTGTGGTTAAAAAAAAAATAAAAAAAAAATAAATAACCTTTATTTTCTCTACCACCCTTATACCACTTTCATTTTTCCACTTACCAACCATTACATATTTACTTGTCTCATTGTTTTATTTGAATTCTCTGAATTTCGTAACTCAAGTATTGGCCATTATGTCGAAATTCGATCGATCATCTTGAAGGCAGCGTGAGTAAAATTTTGAAAACATAAAATTTACAAAACAACCACCACCACCACCAACACCACCACCACCACCAGCGGCAGAAAAACATATATATAATTACATATTCACTAAAAAACTACTTTTGATTTTTAGTTATTATAAATCCGAGTCAATCTACTTATTCCCCACGTAATGCCGGATCAAGGACATAATCCGAATCTATTGTGAACGTAAATCGTAGGGTCAGCTTGCTAGCACCACGCGCGCGTGTTTCAGAGTGTGTTGAAGAAGCTACGTTCTTATAAAACAATGCAAACACTTGAGAAACGTATGTACCAAAGGCACGTTTTTATAACACTCGTGTGTACAGTTGGACGGATGAAATAGCCTTAATTATTTTATATAATAGATATCTACACCCCCAAGACGTGACTATCATAATACATGTAGATGGCTTACTGTCGAAGCTTTCCTAAATAACCGAATCGGCTTAAGTGAACACGTTTGACTAACATAAGTAATAGTGATCTATATTAGTATTAAAGTAAGTACAGAGGGATACTCAGAGACTACCTGTTTGTTCAACCTACAATACCACATAACTAAGAAAGTAAATTGTTCTAACTGTGCCGAGTATACTGGTAATATATCTCGCTTTGGTTCTAATTGCAATAAAGTTTGTTTGGTTCGGTGACCCTGCCTTGTTATTAAATTTGTATAAGCCTCGGCAGTGGGACAAAACAATTAGCAATGATAGTAAATAATAATAATTATTTTATATCATCGATTCCATTTAGGACGCGATCGTTGGCCCAGATGGCCTAATAGATGGTTTAATCGTGTATACCAACCATAAAAACTTGGGCTGACACTAAGAGGTGGTATAGAAGTAGGTGGTAGAAGGTGGTATAGAAGTCGATGATTTACAATAGATAATAATAAAAAAAATAATAATAATAATAATAATAATAATAATAATAATAATAATAATAATAATAATGATAATAATAAAGAAGAAGAAGAAAAAGAAGAAGAACAATCAGTAGTCTCTGTCTTGAGTCGTTTCGAAAACGTCGCTCTAGTACATCTACCAAAGTTCAAATCGCGCACCTCTGACAAGAGGTTTACCGCTTAGCCAGCAAGCTCTTGGAATACACTACTCCAGTACATTGTATATAATTATGTACCATTAATTAAAGAATGATTCCAATCATGTGTTGAAATGGAAACATGATTGCGTTACTGCAGTATTGCCTTGTCGGTTAGGTTTTTTAGTCATAAGTATAAGACCAGTAAACCATAGTATTTCTCAGGAGCCTCTTAATCCATCGTTATACATGTACACGCATAGGTGCATATACATGTAGTTTTTCCCCTCCACGCGTAACAGAGACTGTGCGATTGTAGACCACATGGGGAGGATGAGGACGATTTGTAAGGGAACCGGCGTTGACGTCCAATCAAAGTTATAATTATTTATCTTAGACTTTCGGGACCAATGAGTGAACGGAAAACCCCGATTTCTGAAGGCTGAGATTATGCAATCCATCATTGCCGAGTAGATCGCGAAGCTTGTAATATGATTAAGAAGACGGTCAGTGTGTCTTCCTGAATGGGCAGGAAACAAAAGCCTGAGTGTCGAGCATAGTAAGCTGAAAATACTAATGAGCGTCAAGAGTGTGAGGATGGTGAGTGTGACAGAGCAACACTTTCTACTAGTTCTACACTCTACACTGGAGAGTTCTACACTCTACCCTGGATCTGATGTAATATAATTACGTTAAGAATCCTACTTTCCCACGACCCACCCTAACGCATATCCATTTCAGTGATTAAGACTGGACAGAGAAGATACTATGACCGAGTAACAAGACAGGTTTTGATATAGGAATTAACACTAGCTCTATAAAAGTATTCGCTGAGTAGGAGTGGTTTCCAAGAGTCTTTTTTTGTTAGTATTATTGTTTGATCTACTTCGGAGGTAGTAATATACAAAGTGTTTGCAATTATTATGTTTGTGCATGAGAAATCAGTGACTGGGGTGCTGTTGGAACAAAGTAGTTGCAATGAATAAAATTCGTTATGCCAAGCGATGTCAATTCAATATTGGGCACATTCCCTTGGCAAAAAGTAAAGAAAAAAAAAAAAAAAAAAAAAAAAAAAAAAAAAAAAAAAAAACCCTTTTTGCCGCAAATCACTGTGACACCCTCTATACTCTTAAGCGAGTATTTTTGAAAATGCGCAGAAATTGTCAGATCGGTGTGACATGGGGTTAGAACTCCGTACCTCCTGCTGTTTCCACCCACAGTTTCTACGGCGTGAAATTTCTAGCACCTCAACACCCACCGCTTTTACTGCTTTAGAGAACTGTTTGGTCACAAATAATGAGATTTTTATTCGATTGGACCACCAAGCCAACGGTTATTTTTGCAATAATCCTATACGTGTTCAACGTTAACTTTGAAATCTGTACCATGATAGGCCCAGCGGCAAGGGCTCGTTGGGTATGAAAGTTAATAGTCCATTAATATATTGATGATAATCCCACTGCTAACTGCTGAGATAATGGGCGAAGGTAGTTGATAATGGGATGCCTGCGTCTATTCCAGATACATTAGTTAATTGGTTGCCATAAGACTAAGAGCTTTTTTTTTTTTCTTCAAAACGTAGTTACGAATCAGGTGAAACCCATCCGCTAAACATACCAAGCTAAAACATTAAAAGAGATTGTACTAGCTTTTCTTTCTTTCAAAACATTCGAATCAGGTGAAACTCATCTAATACAGATACGAAGCTAAAATATTAAAAGAGATTGTACTACGCAAGCCCATTATGTCGTTGACTCGTGTTTTGACCCTGTGAGACAAGGTTAGCCAATCAGTCAAAAAGCATTTACCGGTATTAAAATGGATACGGATCAGAGCATAGCGTATTTCGCTTTTCACAGTACCACTCATTCTAGCATTAAACAACGTTTGATTTTTGATACGACGACTTTAATAATCCCGCTTTTACGCTAACATTATTGTTCAATTTTAATCTATTTCTAAGAAATATTATATTGGAGGCAGTTGGTGCGGATTAGCTTACATGTACAATAAAGGATCGATAGATCGATATCCTAGAAACGTTGTGTTAGCGGATTAACAAAAAGGCTGTGAGTATGTATATACTATAATAAAACTTTTTCATATATTATATAAAAGATTAAAGCTGAGGCATATCGACTTTTAGCTCACGTGCTTCATAACGCGTAAAAAACAAACAACCCAAAACCGAATTAGATTAAAAAACAGCAGCTGGACAACACACACACACACACACACACAAACAAAACAAAAACAAACTGATACGTTTCTAAGTGTAAACTGGTAACTTGGGTGATCAAAGTTTTTTTTATTTCTTCCAAATACAGAAAAAATATTCCCTTTTAGGCTTACGTTTGGCAGGTCTTATGTGTGACACCCTGGGAGCGAACTGGCGAAGGTGGTAGAGCGTTGGTCTCCAAATTTGGAGGTCCCTGGTTCAAAACCTACAGTCGATCAAAAGATTATTTGTCCCGACTTCGTACTCTACTGGTTGGATCAGTGCCAGTATAAAGAAACCAGTACAGACATGAGTCACAGTATCCCCGCACTGTCTCTGTTCGACAGCACGTTAAATTTTCAGACGTTTGTGTTGCAACCCACCCGTAATATAACCTTTATAGTGCTGACTTTGGACGCTAAGCCAAAAAACAACAACAAAAAAACAACAACAAACAAAACAAAACAAACCAGGTGAGGCGTCAGTCTTGGGACCCGTACACAATATAGCCCATATAGTGCTGATGTCAAACGGTTGGCAAGAAAAGAAAGAAACAAACAAGGCCTGTACACCTCTTTTTTTCTTTGTTGTTGTCTAGACTAGCTAGTTCGCTAGCACTGGCGTTATATTATATATCATTAAAAGACAGGGGATTAGACTACCACTGATTAACCTCCCACATTACCAGAGGCCTTGCGATCTACGAGAAAAATGGCTGACGTAATCACGCCCTTAGAAATAATAATAATAATAATAATAATAATAATAATAATAATAATAATAATAAT
>RQTK01000146.1:468797-481297 GCA_003991915.1 Elysia chlorotica
AGTAGTAGTAGTAGTAGTAGTAGTAGTAGTAGTAGTAGTAGTAGTAGTAGTAGTAGTAGTAGTAGTAGTAGTAGTAGTAGTAGTACATGTAGTGTATGTAGTACATGTATATGTACAGTTCAATAATACTGGTACCAATAACATAGGCGCAAAATGTGGTAGCATCAGTTCTATCTGTATTGGGTGGAGCTTTAAATTAATTGGAAACGAAATGATTATACATGTACAAGTATTATGAAAATTAGGAATAAAAAAAAATTATACACATATCGTGGCCATGGACTTGCGTTAATCAGGGCAGAAATTGTAGAAGTGTTTGATTTCGTGTGTGAGAACAATACAATGTATAACCAACACTATCACTAAGAACAATCAAATAAGAAAGACATGTAGCGGGTTATATAAAAAAACAAAAACAAAACAAAACAAAAACAACAACAATACCAAAAAACAAACAACAACGACAAACAAACTGGGATATAATTGGTTTGGTTGGTTGGGTTTTACAACAGAACACAAAAAAACAACAACAAACAAACTGTGATATAATTGAAGACTCAAACAGGGATGGAAAGGGGGAAAGCGCCATCTCAGCCATTGAAACTAACAAAGGGTTTTGATTGCATTTGAGACACCGGAATTGGTGTAATGCCAAAAAAATCAGATGCACACATCCAAGTACAGTGTACCCTATCTCCGTTTCCGAGAAACGGGATTAATGCATTTCCGACCGCGCGCAGAGGCTCATAACAAAACCAGACGGCGTGGAGGATTTAAAAAAAAAATTCACATCGGTGTGCATAATCATGTCTTTACAACCAACTTTAAAGTGTAATCACGGCAGAGCACCTTTTTGCACGAGATTTTGGGCGTTCACGGCTTTAGGCACCCTTCTGACTTATTTTGTCACTGGGTCCACTTTGCTGCTCTGCTGTATGTGACAGGTTCAGCTGTAAAAAAATCGGGGCTTATATTGTTCTTGTTTTTTTTTTTTTCTTTTTCCTTTCTAAGTTACTTATCACTTACGGGTTAGCTTGTAACAAGTGTTTTGGGCGGGGATATTGTAGAATTTGGAAAGCTGGGACAATTATAATCCGTTTCCAATCGATCTTGATACGATGGTACAGTTTAAATCTCACTGCTTTAAATCTTTAAATTCGCTAAACTTCACTTTTCACTAGGTTGGTCAGCCATTTTAAAAAGCGTTTTTTTTTCTATACATTTCTTTGTTTCTAATTCAACCATTCAGTGTCCTTAAACAAATTTATTCCGTTAGTATTCTGATCAATCAATAAGAAAAAAATTTAAAAAATTCTTTGTTTCTAATTTAACCATTCAATGGCCTTAAACATATTTATTCCGTTAGCATTCTGATAAATCAATAAGAAATAATAATTAAAAAAAAAAGGTAAAGGATAGGTACGCAAGAGGAAAAGGCATAGAGTGACAGATACAACGCTCAGAAAGGAAATTTTTAGAGGGAACATAAATTGATAGAGAGAAAGAGAGATAAATGGGGAGAGGCATGAGGGACCAGATGTACGGAGAGAGAGCGAGAGAGACAGAGAGACAGAGAGAAGAGAGAGAGACAGAGACAGAGAGAGAGAGAGAGAGAGAGAGAGAGAGAGAGAGAGAGAGAGAGTCAACCAGACAAAGCTACGACGACCTTTAATAGGGAGAGACAGCAATCTGATAATATTATTTTATTCCAAGGTTTTATTTAAGACGTTGGGGTGCTGCTGCAGAATGGGCAAATCTCTCCACACAAAAATTACGTAAGGGGGAGCCAGGAATGGAATAAATTGACGTGATCGGGCAATGATGACAGAAACTTGAGAGAAATTTCCCACGCTTCGCCGATTGGAGAGTAATACATATATCAATCTCTATTTCACAGTCTAGACGCCCAGACAATTACTTCGACAACTTGTCCGAGATTCGATTTGTTAAAATTGCGATTTGTCGTTATTGTTGTCCAGATAGTAATTGTTACAGAGTATACATTATTTCTATTTTTGTAAATATAATTTTTCATCTTCCTCTTATTTCTGAGATCAGGTGTTAAGAAATACAATTACTAATTTAAAACTTAAAATTACTAAAGAGTAACGGCTATAACTATATTTTATACACAATGTATTTTCATAACACGGCTCCCTCTGTAATGTGAAATCTCTTAATTCGAAGTTTTGGTATAGTCCCAAGCAATTCGAATAATGAGGTTTCCACGGTACAATGTAGTATTTTGACACTTGACAAGCGTCCCCTTCTCTGTTGTGTAAACGGGTGGGGGGGGATCGGGAAGGAACGAACTAGTTTACGTGTTATTATGGTTCGATTTGTATGCCGAAGGGCCAAGGGTCAAGGTCTCCATCCGGGTTCCATGCGGATTACATCCTTGCTCTGACAGTGGCAGTCACGTTTTTCTTCCTTGTCGGTAATCCCGCTTTGTGGTACCCGTGTCCCGTCGACGAATACGATTTTCCTTGACAAACTTAAGAGACTGTTAACTAAGAGAAAGCTTGCTTCCATACACTCGGGCAAAGATTGCCCAAAAGACAAAAAATCTCCATTTCCAATCACATTGCTCAGCATCCAGTCTGCTCACGGCGGACCCACAAGCAGATACAAAGCGTTTCTTCGTTAGTACTTAAAGAATCGTCTCCATTAACAAGGGGGTGATGTTCAAGGGCATGGCGACCCGATGTAATAGTAATAAAGTCATGGTGGACCCACACGCAGATACAAAGCTACAAAGCGTTTCTTCATTAATACTGAACGAATCGTCTATCTTTATAATGGGGTAATATTCAAGGGCATAACGACCCGATGTAATAGTAAAACAATCGCGACGGACCCACACGCATTATACAAAACGTTTCTTCATTAATACTGAAAGAATCGCCTCTGTTCATTATGAGTTCACGTTTAAGTGCATGGCGACCCGATATACTAGAACACAGGCACGGTGGACCCACACGCAGATACAAAGCGTTTCTTCATTAATTCTGCACGAACCGTCTCTGCTCATAATGAGGTGATGTTCAAGGGCATGAGGACCCGATGGAAATACATTATGTACAGTCATGCTAATGTAGTAAGTGCTGTGTATGCAGTTAACACACAGGTTTGATGGTTCCTGAACTTGAAAGTTCAGCGCCAGAAACGAGGCTATTTCTCGGACGGGTTCCAAGACTTAAATATGAACAATTTACCAGCATTCACACATAGTCTTCGCTTTTTGTGCTTACCGGTTTTAACAATAAAAAAACCCCCAACCCCCCAAAAAAAACAACAAAAAAAAAACCACACCAACCAATCAGCCAACCATTCTAGTACACAAACTGACAATAGGCCTGAGCCGCCGCATTCTTGCTGACATGGGCAAAACTAAAAACAGAAACATTGGATTGCGGCGCGGCTTAACTAGGTAATTTAGATTCTGGGTCGTAAGTACAACGCCGCGCTAACTTACAACTCATCTTAAGCCCTTTTATTCTTATAACTTAAGACGAGTCGTAAGATATCCAGGACAATGTACCTACGACCGTCCGTCTCCTCCTAGGCTGCTTCTGCTCTATCGCCTTTTGGGGGTGACCCCATGACTTGGCCTGTCTGCTTGGTTACACGTTGTGGTAAGACGGCCACAGATCTAGATTTAGAAACTCACCCGGAGATTTGTGTTACGCAAAGTACAATCATGTACATGCACCACAATCATCGTATCATGGCCACAATCTTCCTATCAATCGTTGTGCGTGCGGTTATTTTTGGGTTTATGCTCTGTGCGGTCAACTTGCGTTTCCGAAATTTCCTGTAACTATTAGGGTTGTTTTTTTGGGGGTTTTTTGGGAGGTTTTTTGGGAGGGGTCCAGGGGTTTATGGTCCATTTCTAATTGTTAGAGCACAGTGCTTTTCATTCGAGTAAGAGAAATGGGGGTTCCGGGAGGGGAGGGGGTGGGGAAGAGAGACAAACAGGCAGACAAACCTCCCGCTCTGTATGTATGTGTGTCCGTCTGTCTCTCTGTTTGACCGTCTTTTTCTTTTCCTCTATCTCTCACTTACTCGTTCCGTCTCTCCATCCATTTCCTTCTCTCTCACACGGACACACACACGAAATTATATATTCCACACCATCTCCAGTTTCCATTAGCCCAGTGAGGCGAAAATGACCGGAAGGAAGCTGAGAGCAGTAGTTAAGGACAATGCACTGAAGTCCGTCAGTCTTGCGTCAGTAACTCACCACAGCAGGACAAAGAGAGGGAGGGATAGAGGGGGGAGGGATAGAGAGAGAGAGAGAGATAGAGAGAGAGGGAGAAAGAGAGAGAGATACAGAGGCAGAGAGATTGGAACAGAGACGTACAGGTTGGTTTTAGGCATAAAATCATGTTTCACATGTTTTCTTTTATTATTAAATTAAAACACCCCCTGCGTTTTGTTTTGTTTGCTCTTTAATGTTTATATTATTTTTCACACAGCCTTTTAACAAAATAGATATCCGTAAAAGTATACTAAGAACTGAAAATTATGATATTATGTCATATCAGAAGTATTCGCCGTTTTCTTTCTCTTACTTTATACCTTATTACTACGACCAACTAGCTAGCTCTTTGTGAACCATTTTCAAGCGTGTGGATTGGGAAGACGGGTTATTTCTGTGTCGCAGCATCTAGGGTTGTAAGTACGAGGGTTCTGAGAGAGAGAGAGAGAGAGAGAGAGAGAAAGGGGCGAGTGAGAAAATGAGGGGAGAGAGAGAGAGAGGAGAGAGAGTAAGGTGAAAAAGAGAGAGAGACACAGAGAGAATAGAATTAGAGAGACCCAACCCAATACTCAAACTACTGAGCCAAAACAAGGAGCGTCGTTGGGCCACACGCTTCATTAAACTCAATTCTTGCGCTCTAGTCTGGTCTTCAACAATGTAATTATTAAAGAAATAAGAACAAGAACAGAAAAAGGCGAAAAGCGAATGGGACTAAACTTCAAAGTGCTTGAGACAAACAGCCGTCTGACGGTCCCCCCAAAACAACAACAACAACCAAACAACTGACCAAACACGAAATAAACACAAACAAAAGTCCCTCAAAAGAAAGAAAACAACAAAAACACACACACCATCTTTTGAAAGAAAATACAACAACCAAAACAACAAGAACAAGAACAACAACAACAACAACAACAACAACAACAACAATAACAACGACAACAACAACAACAACAACACATCCACAACAACAACAACAACAACAACAACAACAACAGCAGCAGCAACAACCCAACACAAAGCAGTGTAACAAAAGGACACTCATTCTCAAGCCGCGAACCCCTCTCACTATCATCAAGATCGTTACGTCACGTAATTACAAATCGACAGTCGCCGCTAATTAATAGCTTGGTATTGATGGATGAAGAGAAAATATCGATACCCTGGGTAGAAGGCCGGGATATAAGATTTCGTGAGTGGGTGGGACTCTAAAAAAAAAGAGCATAATGTCAAGATTGTAACAGGCGAGAAAAGGAAATGAAAAATGAAAATGAAAAACAAATACTCTTTGAGCGTGTGTGTGTATATGTATAAATTGTTCCACTTAATGGCATGCAGTGCAACATGGTGGTCAATTAATTACGACTGTCAGCTTCAAAATTAATTTGATTGATACAAAGTATAAAAAAATGTAGAACGAATATTTAATTATCTGGTTTATTAATGAAGGAATGACACGTCGATAGAAAAGTAGAGCAATTTTTTTTTCTTTTCACGATTCAATGCAGTACTACGAGTAATGTTTGTGGATCGAATCACAACCTTTCAATTCAAAAGACGCACGTTTGATCCTTTGATCATGCCCCCTTCATTTTTTACAGAGATCGTATCCCCAGATGGTTTTACAAGTATATGAAATTACCGATCTTTGGAATCCCTTAAGATCGCCGTACATGATTCCTCAGGGGGAATCTAAAAAAAAAAAAAACACCGTTAAACCCAGAGAATAAAAAGTAGTATTCCTAGCTATATAAATTTAGTATGGCCAGATTGGTCACTATCATGTTTGTAGAAGATGTATCCCTTGACACCCAAAAACTGGCCAATTATCCACGCACTACCTCGCACCGCTTGCAAGCACGCCAGGCATGGTCAGGTAAGAAGTACATGACTGTATAGGTCTATGTTGTGGCAATATAGAGTACGAGGCCTAGAGAGCTATGCAGAATCGTGTTGAACGAGAGAAGGAAGTAAGTAGCCATGGCCATAGAAAGCTGGCAAGAGAGAGAGAGAGAGAGAGAGAGAGAGAGAGAGAGAGAGAGAGAGAGAGAGACGGCGTGTTAGCTTAGTATCGCCTCTCTCTCTAAATATTTATATTTATTTATTTATACATGAGAGAGAAGCTGCTACATGAGAGAGAAGCTGCTTCTGATGTTTAAAAAACCAAAAAAAAAACTCGCTTTGGTTATCTTGTACAAGCGCACGCCCAAATAGCCAAGCATGGATTCAGCAATGACTCTGTGTTATTATTGTACATGTAGCACTATGTTGTTGAAGCAGAGAGCGTATAGATTAAAGAACCTCCCGCTTGGGGCAAGATCACCCAAGTAGCACAACAACAACAACCACACACGCTCAACAGTTGTGGACAGGGAACTCTGGCTTCATAATCTGCAACAGCAACAGTAGCATAGCAACGGGGGAATTGCAGCGCCAGTAGCGTGAAAAAACAATCTGTTCCAAGTTTGCTTTGTTTAGATAGTAGACATAGAGCTAGTACCCATATCTCTCGTGCCTGTGTTAGATAGATCTGGGATTGGAATCACAACTTGTTATCTTTGTTTGGATTTGGTGTCTTATTTTCCTCAAGCGTACCATGGATATAGCACCATTGTAGCTTTAATCAACACCATATTAATTATTTCTCACACCCAAATTCTCTCTCTCTCTCTCTCTCTCTCTCTCTCTCTCTCTCTCTCTCTCTCTCTCTCCACACATGAAACATTATCCTTCTTCCTAAACAGTATCAACGCTCCAGTAAATCTGGCTACTTGAGTTATGTAATAGAGATGGAGACCCTGAGAAAACGGACTATAATATTAATTTGTGGTTCGTCACTGGCCTGTAACAAAACTTGAGGGAGAGGGTGTGGTGGTGGTGGTGGTGGTAGTGGTGGTGGTGGTGGTGGTGGTGGTGGTGGTGGTGGTGGTGGGGGTGGAAGTGGTGCTGTTTGTGGTGGTAGTGGTGCGGGTGGTTGTAGTAGTGAAGGTGGTGCTGCTGGTTGTAGTGTTGTGGTGGTAGTGGTGGTGGTGGTGGTGGTGGTTGTGGTGGTGGTGGTGGTGGTGGGGGTGGAAGTGATGCTGTTTGTGGTGGTGGTGGTGGGGTAATTATCATACAATTCAGGCTGCCGATCGATGACAGAAAAACCGTCTTGTGATTTTTTTGTATGGATTGAAGACCAGCTAAACCTGGAGGTGTAATCAAAACGAGCCACACGATACGACAATTACTGGCTGTCCTTGCCTTGCTACAGTTGACGCAAACAAAACATTTACACAAGAAGTCAGTTAATGACAGCAACTACGACGATAACAACAAACACAACAACACAACACAAGCGGCAAAGAGGGGTCGTTATAAATATAATCTGAGACCTAAATATAGGCTATGTCGCGCACAGCATTGGTAACTATTTTCAGGTTGAAAGAGATAGAGATAGAGAGAGAGAGAGAGAGAGAGAGAGAGAGAGAGAGAGAGAGAGAGAGATGAAGACAGCGTACAAAAAAGATAGATAGAAAGAGAAAGAGGGAGAAAGAGAGAGTTAGAAGTACATGTATAGAGAGACCGAACGAAAGAGAGAGAGAGAGAGAGAGGGGGGGGGGAAGAGAGAGATACATACAGAGAGATAGAGAGAGAGAGAATAAGAGAAAGAATATAGAGAAAGGGGAATGGAGTAAGCGAAAGAAAGAAATAGACAGAATGAGATAGATAGCGAGAAATATATATATATATAGAAAGAGAGAGAAAGAGAGAGATAAAAGAGAGAGAAAGAGAGATAGATAAGCAGACAGAGGCAGAGAGAGATAGAGAGACAGATAGACAGATAGACAGATACCGAGAGAGAGAGAGAACATAGTTCCAATAAAAAGAAGATGTCATATGGCAAAATTAACCCGAATGACCAGACAGAGCCTGATTTGCCAATTCATCTCACCGAGCTCTGCTAATATTGAACGTGTTGTCTCAGACAAACTCGGACCAGTGGCAGTAAGATTGAAATAGAATTGGTTATAGAAAAAAATGGCTAGGGTACAAAGGAACGTTATTTGAACAACCGGAACCCCCATCGACGCCTCCCTAAAATATCCCTTCTGTAAATGTCTCAGTAAATGTCTTTCTAATTTTCTCTCTGTCTGTGAGTCTATTTCTCTGTCTCTCGGTCTGTCTCTATTTATTTCTCTCACCATGTGTCTGTCTATCTGTCTGTCTGTCTATAATTCTGCCTCTCTCTCTATCTCGAACTCTCTCTCTCTCTTTCCGTTTCAAGAGTACTCACCTGTAAATAGTGTGTACAATAATTATGTTCACGCCATTCTTACAGTGAGACAAACTGGCTCAAGTGGTAGAGCGTTGGTCTCCAGATCGGAAGGTCCGCGCTTCGAATCCCACGATCGGCAGATTTATTTCTCCGATTTCGTCCCTTGCAACTGGTTGAGTCGGTGTCAGTATATTGGTATCCCAGCGTATCGTATGTGGCAACGGATTGTCAGACGCCAGACTTGGGGCCCGTCCACAATATAGCCTATATAGTGCTGACGTTGGACGTTAAACGAACTCAACTCACCAAACTCTCTTCTCCCAGAGTGTGCTACTTCCCCTACTAATATCTACATCTCAAACTCTCTACCCCCGTTCTCTTTCTTTAACCTTAGTTTCGACTCACTTTTCTTACGATGGTTTAATAATACAAAAGAAAACGAACAAAGACGATAATACGAAGAAATAATAACAATAACAAAAAAACAATTCGCTTCTTTCAAAGGTAATTGGGGACAATTGACACAGACGTGCCGTTTGATCCAACGCTCAATTGTCATAAACGTTCAAAGAGAATTCCTTTCATCATGACGTAACTCCACTTTTAACGGTTCTTTCTTTGCTATTGTTTTGTTCATTAAACGTGCCTTTTACGTGTCTCGTACTTTCTAACCTCTTCCATTTATTACCTTAGATATACGCCTCGGGGAAGGTATTCAAAACATCTCAATGGGAAGGGAAATCCATAGAATTGTTTAGAACTAGGTCTAGATGCTTAAGGTCAGCTTAGAGAATTAGGGTGAACGGAAGTTTTTTTTCTCCCTTACTTTTAACCGAGAGAGAGAGAGAACATAGTTCCAATAAATAGAAGATGGTCATATGGCAAAATTAACCCGAATGACCAGACAGAGCCTGATTTGCCAATTCATCTCACCGAGCTCTGCTAATATTGAACGTGTTGTCTCAGACAAACTCGGACCAGTGGCAGTAAGATTAAAAATAGAATTGGTTATAGAAAAAAATGGCCAAGGTACAAAGGAACGTTATTTGAACAACCGGAACCCCCATCGATGCCTCCCTAAAATATCCCTTCTGTAAATGTCTTTCTAATTTTCTCTCTCTCTCTCTCTGTGTTCTCTCTCTTTCTCTCTCTCTCTCTCTCTGTCTATCGGTCTCTGTATCTATGTAACTATCTCTTTCTCTACGTCTCTGTATCTGCCTCCTTTACTCTCACCATATGTCTGTCTGTCTGTCCGTCCTCTCTCTCTACCTCTCTTTCTTTCTTTCTATTTCCCTCTCTCCATCCCGTTTCTCTTTCTGTTTAAAGAGTACTCACTTGTAAATAGTGTGTACAATAATTATGTTCACGCCATTCTTACAGTGAGGCAAACTGGCTCAAGTGGTAGAGCGTTGGTCTCCAGATCGGAAGGTCCGTGTTTCGAATCCCACGATCGGAAGATTTATCTCTCCGATTTGGTCCCCTGTAACTGGTTGAGTCGGTGTCAGTATATTGGTATCCCAGCGTATCGTATGTGGCAACGGATTGTCAGACGCCAGACTTGGGACCCATCCACAATATAGCCTATAAAGTGCCGACGTTAGACGTTAAACGAACTCAACTCACCAAACTCTCTTTTCCCAGAGTGTGCTACTTCCCCTACTAATATCTACATCTCAAACTCTCTGCCCCCTTTCTCTATCTTTAACCTTAGCTTCGACTCACTTTTCTTACGATGGTTTAATAATACAAAAGAAAACGAACAAAAACGATAATACGAAGAAATAATAACAAAAAACAACAACAAAACTATTAGCTTCTTTCAAAGGTAATTGGGGACAATTGACACAGACGTGCCGTTTGATCTTTGATCCAACGCTCAATTGTCATAAACGTTCAAAGAGAATTCCTTTCATCATGACGTAACTCCACTTTCAACGTTTCTTTCTTTGCTCTTTTTTGTTTGTTCATTAAACGTGCCTTTTACGTGTCTCGTACTTTCTAACCTCTTCCATTAAATTTTATTACTTTAGATAGAAGCCTCAGGGGAGGAATTGAACAACATCTCAATGGGAACGGAAAGCCATAGAATTGTTTAGAACTAGGTCTAGATGCTTAAGGTGAGCTTTGAAAATTAGGGTGAACGGAAGTTTTTTTTCCCTTTCTTTCATTTATTTTTTTTTTTTTTGCTTGTTTGTTAACTTTTGTGTTTTGTTTTTCATCATAAGAAAAAAAAACCCCGGTAAATTTAGATGATTTTCATAGGGATAAAAAAAAAAGGTGGAGAACATAAAAAAAAAACAACCAGCAAGGCTGAAAAGATTAGACTTAACAGATTTAGAGATCACGCAATTAGAAATACGATTTAAGACAATTCGTTTTAACTTAACGTCACTCCATATTTAAGTTGCCCTTTCTTGCTTTTATTTTGTCCAGCGAACGTGTCTTGTATGTGCCTCGCACTTTCTAACCTCCATAGAGGCCTCATGGGAAAAGCTGAAAAATAAATCTCATTGGGAAGGGAAACTCATAGAACTGTTTAAAACTAGACAAAGGTTAGCTGCTTGAAGTCAGCTTTGAGAGTTGAGACGTACAGACGTTGTTGTTGTTAATGTTGCTGTTGTTGTTGTGTGGTTGTTGTTGCTATTGATATAGTTGTTTTTTATGGTGTTCTTGTTGTTGCTGTTGTTAATATTGTTGTTGTCAATGTTGCTGTTGTTGTTGTGGTTGTTGTTGTTAGTGTTATTGTTGTTGTTGTTTTTAACCATGACAATAAACCGGCAAACTGATACAGTTTTCTTGGGATAAAAACTGGTGCTGATAATAAAAAGCAAGATTAATAAGAAATAAAAGAGAAAAAAGGACGGGGGTGGCGGTGGGGCGCAAATAAATAGTTGGTAGATGGACATTAAGTTATATAAGCCGAGATAGAGAGACGCATACAATTTTGCAATACAAAAAACGATTTAAGACAATCGGTTCCACCTTAATATTCACGCCATTACTTTTTTTTTTTTTAACGTTCCTGTCTTGCTCTTGTCTTGACCAAACGTGTCTTGTCCAACCTCCTCCATATTTTAGATAGAAGTCTCCCAGGGGAGGAACTGAAAAAACATCTCAGTGGGGAGATAAAGACGTAGAATGGTTTAGAACCAGACAAAAGGCTCGCAGTTTGAGGTCAGCTTGGAAAGTAAATGTATGATAGGCGTTCTTGTGGTTATTATTTTTGAAACAATGATAATAAAACAATAAATTAAAATTACTATCCATTATAAGGATGAACAGACCGGTGATTAAAAAAAAACGAGTACAATGTATAAAGAAATAAAAGATATAACATGGGAGAAATAGATAGTAGGCATAGAAAGTGGTATATACACAGAGAGAGAGAGAGAGAGAGAGAGAGAGAGAGAGAGAGAGAGAGAGAGAGAGAGAGAGAGAGAGAGAGAGAGAGAGAGAGAGAGAGAGAGAGAGACAGAAGATAGAGGCACAGGCAGGGATACACACAATAAACAACGTAGAACGTATCAATATTGCCCTCACCACTGCGATTCACACTTAACATATTGTGTATAAAAGAGTGACTTAAACAACAAAACACACAGAGTAGAGTAGAGTAAAGTGAGAGCGACAAAAGATAGAGGCACAGGGAGAGATCTATACAATCAGAAAACGTAGAACGTATCAATTTTGCCCGCGACTCACACTTAACATACTGTGTATAAAAGAGTGACTTAAACAACAACACACATAAAAGAGTAGAGTAGAGTAGAGTAAAGTGAGGGTGACACCCGGGACTAGCGATTACAGCGGCAAAACTTACGGGTCAAGGAAGAACTCTGGAGAAAACACTTTTAAGACGGCGTGAGCCCTTATAAAAAATTCACGATTATCCTGGCCTGGGGCTTACACACAAAAATGACAAAAAAACAAAAACAGCCATACAAAAACGGCTCTGAGAGTTCGGGTGTTACTGTCAGGGAC
>RQTK01000146.1:483797-503467 GCA_003991915.1 Elysia chlorotica
AAGAAGAAGAAGAAGAAGAAGAAGAAGAAGAAGAAGAAGAAGAAGAAGAAGAAAGAAAGAAAGAAAGAAAGAAAGAAAGAAAGAAAGAAAAAATAAAAAAGAAGGTTCTTGCTTATGTTAAGGTTGTAAAACCAAATACATATTTATAAAAAAAAAAAAAATAAAACCAGAAAGCAGATAGTTAAGCAAAAAAAATTTTAAAATTTAAAAAAAAAAAAAAAAAAAAAGAGGGAAGTGCAATTGCAAAATCGTCCAATTGAATGTCTTAAAAGTCGAATCTTTCCATTCCGGATTAAATTTGCTGGCAACGCTTGCCTTACCTGGTCGAAGAGAAGAAGAGCTACAGTACATAACTGCATTTCATGGTGAGCTTCGTGCGCGCGGTAATTCAATCAACCGCTCACTGCCCTACTCTTGTTACTTTGGATTTAGTTTAGCATTGCATGCACATGTAATTATGGTAATTCGCTTTACTATTCCGGGAGCGAGGACGCCGCCCTTAGGCTGTCCCGAGGATTACACTAGATTTGAAACAGAGCCAGCTCCAATTAAGTGCTGCTGGATGGAGCATGCTTAAGACAAGGGTTTTCAAACACGGTAACTCATACAACATGCCTGACCATTGTTACAGAAATATAAGTTTGTGTAAGACAGCTTTATGCAAGGAAGTTAAAAGTAGCATATCCCACTGTTTCGCTTTTCTTTTCCTTCAGAAGCAGAGAGTTTTGTGGTCGGCCTCAAAGAAGTACATGGCCATTGCTATAACTAAATGTAGTCAGATTTAGACAAGGACGTTATAGTATCTCATCATACTTTCTTTCCTCTAAGAAAAAGAGAGGTTTGTGTTTGGCCTCAAAGAAGTATAATGACCATTGCTATAACTACATGTTTAAGACACTGGTCTTTGCTATAACTACATGTTTAAGGCACTGGTCACTGCTATAACTAAATATAGAGCGATTTAGACAAGGGAGTTATAATACCTCATCATATTTTCTTTCCTTTAAGAAAAAGACAATTTGTGTTCGATCTCAAAGAAGTATATGGCTGTTGCTATAACTACATGTTAAAGACACTGATCATTGCTATAACTAAATGTAAGACAGATTTAGACACGGAAGTTATAGCATCTCATCATATTTTCTTTCCTCTAAGGAAAAGAAAGGTTTGTGTTTGGCCTCAAAGCAAGCTATGATAATTAACCGGTGCCCGACCCTAATTACCTATGCATAAGTAGGGGCAAGGACCATAGTGACCGATGGTCACTCTTTTCCAATGTTTTAGATAGGGAGCTTTGTGGGTGGCCTAGGAAAAAATCGACTGCAGCAATGTTCGTCAAAGAGAGCGACTAAAAGCTCGCATGGTTCAAAACAGATACAATTCAATTATAAATTTATATAAAAAAAGGTTTTTAAAAACCGACGCAAATTCATAATCTTTAAACCAAGGACATTCATAAAACAAAGAATAACAAGGGTTTTATGAATGCCCTTGATATAAAGATTATGGATTTGCGTCGATTCTTTAAAACTTTGTTTTATTTATAATTGAATTGTATCTGGGGTTTTTTTGAACCATGCAAGCTTTTAATTACTCTATCTGACGAACATTGATGCAGACAATTTTTCGCTAACCATTGGGGAACATCCTTGTCCAAGAACTGGGACAAAACAAAGGGAACAATTTCAGTTTCCATGAGACTGATCTTCATTACCGGTACATGATTAGCGCTGGTGTTAAAACGAGCTTGCTTGCACACGTAAAACGGAAACTCCCCAATTAATGCCTTGCTATGATGCAAATACCACCACCACCACGACGATGAGCTACAATGTACCAAGGTTTCGGTTACGAAGACTTTATTGACGCAGGAGCCCAAATCCACTCTCATTAACCCATTCGGTCCAGCGGTTGAAGCATAGAGCAGGATCAACAAGTCGAAACTGAACGCAGGTTGAATACCCCAAATACAATGCACCCTTACTCTTGGCTAAACTAAACCAATATTTCTCCGATTTATTTACAGGAACACTTCGGTTGGATATTCATCTGGACTTTGTGTGTGCCGGTGAATGCGAGAGAGGAAGTACCCCCCCCCCCCCCCCCTCGAAGACTCCTTTCCAGTCAAGAGTGCTGTATATTTTACCAGTTTCCTGGTTAGAGTGCGCTCTCGGATGAGGATGGCGCAAGCTCCACGTCTCCAGTTTCTGGACAAGGTCAACACATTACGAGCTTGCGGCTTAGCATCCAGTGTCATTATCCAGCGGAAATAGTAGCTGTTCATTAGCGTTATATAAAAACAAGTTCTATAACTTAAGACGTCACTTTCAACAGCGGGGACTTAAAGGTGAAAGGTAAAAAAATCCCACAAAAATCAACTCAAGCCAATACCTCGGTTTTTTGGTATTTCAAAAACGTGTTGAGTGAAACATTTCACGTTTACACATTATAGTTAAATTACACCGCAAGTGAGCAAGAAGACTTCTACCTTGTTTATAGGCCATATAACTCATGCAATATATTTGAACCTCCAACCCAAAATTACTCTCGGCTGACATATTTTATTTAATTCACACTTATTATTAGAGAAAGTCAGCCCAACTAACACAAAGGTCTCTCGCACGCGTTAAAGTTAAAGAAGCGTCTGGTTTATAGTCTGCCAGCTGAATATCTCCGTAAGACATCCAGGTGCAAACTAACGAGGGTTGCGCCACAACAGCCATCGAGACAACGAACCAAACAATAGAGCAATCCAAATCCGCCATACCAAGGCTTGGCGTAAAAACAAAAGAGAAGACTACTGAAAAATAAAAGGATATTAGCTGATCGCCATGGCAAGACTGGGCCTTCCTGCCATCGCAAAAATAGCTGCGACCGGGGGAATTGGCAACGCCGACGACGCCGACGACGCCGACGACACGGGCGACGCTAACGACCTGAGCTTGGGCAAGATCCTCGGCGGCTCCGTCAGCGACCGCCTGATGCACCAGCGGGCCGATTACCAACAGGCGCGCCAACAGCAGCACGGCGAGGAGCTGCTCGCCATGTCTCCAGTGCTCAGCATGATGGCGAACGTGACAACGCCCAGCCTGGGCGAGAGTGCTGACACCTCGACCACCACTTGCGACGCCGGAATCCTGTGCTCGCCCGAGTATATTCTACAGGTAAGGACAGACACTGGGTTGACTTCTCTCTGGGTTTGACTTCTCTCTGGGTTTGCATTTTCTCTGGGTTTGCATTTTCTCTGGGTTTAACTTCTCCCTGGGTTTAAGTATAACTTCTCCCTGGGTTTGACTTCTCTCCGGGTTTGACTTCTCTCTGGGTTTAACTTATCCCTGGGTTTATTTCTCTCTGTGTTTAACTTCTCTCTGGTTTTAACTTCTCTCTGGGTTTAACTTATCCCTGAGTTTAATTTCTCTCTGGATTTAACTTCTCTCTGGGTTTTAACTTCTCTTTGGGTTTCACTTCTCTCTGGGTTTGGCCAATTCTCTCTGTGTTGACTTCTTTCTGGGTTTGACTTTTCTATGTGTTTACTTTTCTATGGCTTTAACTTCTCTCTGGGTTTATTTTTTCTCTGCGATTGAATTCTCACAGGCTCCCATTGGGGTAGGCCCTATTGGGTCGGTAATTGTGTTAAGGTTTGATATTGTAACCAACGATACTTACTAGTACAATACTTCTGCTACTACCACCACTACTAATAAGTCTACAGCACAATTGTTCTGCCAATCCTGTTAAGCTACCAACTTAACCAGCCATTAATCTTAGTGTGTGCAACAGTGTTAAACTAATATAGGAGTACACACTACTTATTACCGACTTCTTTTTTTTTTAAACTTAAGTTTTGAATATTATATTGTACAATGTTACTGTTTACTTGGTTTTGTTATGTTGTTTTCTGTTAAACTTATATAGGAGTACGAACTACTTATTACCTACATTTTTTCTTGTACAATGTTATTTTTTTCTTCGTTTTGCTATGTTGTTTTCTTCATACAAACACTACATTACGAAATCCACCCTAACCCTCCCCCCTCCCCCTTTCCCAACCCCTATCCTCACCCTCCCTCCTCTCCCCTTAACACTTATAGCACAATTGTTCTGCAATTACTGATAAGCTACCAACCTAATCGGACATTAAACTTAGTGAGGGCAAGTGTGTTAAATAGGCGTGCAAAGTACTTCTCCCTGACCATCTAATTTTTTTTTTTTCGTTTAGTTTTGTGATATTCTTTTTCTTAGTTTTGTTGTGTATTGTTTCCTTCATACAAACACTACATTGTGAAATTCTCTTGGTTTTGTTATGATTGTTTCTTTCATACAAACACTACATTGTGAAATTCTCTTGGTTTTGTTATGATTGTTTCCTTCATACAAACACTACACTGTGAAATTCTCTTGGTTTTGTTATGATTGTTTCCTCCATACAAACACTACACTGTGAAATTCTCTTGGTTTTGTTATGATTGTTTCCTCCATACAAACACTACACTGTGAAATTCTCTTGGTTTTGTTATGATTGTTTCCTTCATACAAACACTACACTGTGAAATTCTCTTGGTTTTGTTATGATTGTTTCCTCCATACAACCCTTAACCAGATCGCCACCGCCGTGACCGTGTGCCTGGCAGCCGTGGGCACGGTGGGCAACATCCTCACCGTGGCCGCCATCGCCAACAGCCGCCTGAGGAACAACATCAACAGCATCCTCATCTGCAACCTGAGCGTGGCCGACGCCGTCTACTGCGGGCTGGTGCTGCCCCTGCAGGCGCTGGCCTTCCACCACCGCGCCTGGACGCTGCCGGACCTGGTGTGCGAGCTGAACGCGGCCCTCAGGATCTGGCTCATCGGCGTCAACATGATGCTGCTCAGCTTTATAGCGCTTTACAGGTAGGCGCAGTGCTCCTTGTTTTGTTGTTGTTGTTGTTGCTGTTGCTGCTGTTTGTTTTGTTTGGGGAGGGCATCTTTTTCTTTTTTTTTTCCTTCTTTCTTGTTCTTGTTCTTTTTCTTGTTCTTCTTCTTCTTTTGTTGGGGTAAAATTTTCGTAGGTGACAGAGCGCTGGTCTTCGAATCGACAGGTCCCCTGGATTTCGAAACCCACGATGAGTCAAAAACGTAAATTTGGCAGATTTCGTCAACTACTTGATAGTGCTGACGTTAGACGCTAAGCAACGAGTTAAAACATGGTTGGAAGGTATAGGAAGCTGAGGGTACCTGAAAGAGATAGAGAGAGGGAGAGAGACAGAGACAGAGAGAGAAAGAAAGAGAATATTTCACCCTTGCCAAACATCTAACCTAAAAATAATAGGCACAGTTTCGGAATCGGAATGGAAAAGCTCACAGGACAGAAAAAAATTAGGGACGTCCATTAAAGCAGAAAGAAGAGATAGAAAAACTATCGATATGTATGAGCAGATTACTGCATTGCCAAAGCTAATTCGCCTTACAGGCCATAACGGGTCGGTTGTGTAACAAATCATTAGAGATGCGGGTGCCACGAAGACGACAAACAGTTTCCTGGCTCGCTGATTTATTCAGACACATAGAGAGCTTTATGGACGGAACGGTTGCTTTTATGTGCATTACAATTTTTTCCCCTTAATCCAGAATAATTTGTGAGCTCGTCTATAGTTTTCAGCATGACGATATTATTATTGCATGCCGCAAAATATTGGAAAGCTGTATCTCTCTGCATCTGTTCAAGTTTCCTCTCTCTCTATTTCTCTTTCTCTCTCGCTCTCTCTCTCTCTCTCTCTGCATCTGTTCAAGACTCTCTCTCTCTCTCTGCATCTGTTCAAGTCTATCTTTCTCTCTCCCTGCATCTGTTCAAGTCTCTCTCTCCGTCTGCATGTCTGCCTGGCTGTCTGCCTGTCTGTCTCTCTGTTTCTCTGCCCTCTCTCTCTCTCTCTCTCTCTCTCTCTCTCTCTCTCTCTCTCTCTCTCTCTCTCTCTCTCTCTCTCTCTGGTTAAGGTTCATACACGTCGTGCTAAATGACGATCTAAATTCTAATATTACATTATTTTCTAACATTTTTACCTACTATACCACGCCCTCTCGTAGAACCATCTAAACCCCAACTTCTCCCTTCTCCCTTTCTCTCTGGCATTGGTTCCTACACGCCGTGCTAAAGGACAATCTCTATTATTTTCTACCTCATGTTACATTATTTTCCACTGACACATTTTTCCACTATGCCACGCCCTCTCCAAACACCATCTAACCTCCGACTTTTCCCTTCTCCCTTTCTCTCCGGCGCAGGTTCCTACACGTCGTGCACCCGCAGAGCCACACCAAGTACTCCCAGACGCCCTGGTTTATCTCGGCCTGCGTGCTGTGCTGGGCGCTGCCCGCCTTCTTCTCGCTCACGCCCCTGGTCCGCCTGTGGGGCGAGTTCGCCTTCCAGGAGCGCATCCTCCAGTGCACGTTCGGCCCGGTGAGCAGCGAGTCGCACAAGATCACGACCATCACGGCCGGCTACCTGGTGCCCTGCGCTTTCATCAGCGTCTGCTACGCGCGGATCGGCTGCGTGGTGTTCCGGTCCCGGAACCGGGCCGTCAAGTCCGGGAGCGTGTACCGGCGCCAGAAGGCCCGGCGGGACTCGTTCCGGCTCACGGGCATGATGGTGCTCATCTTCGTGGGCTTCCTGATGGGCACCACGCCCTACTTCGTGGTCAACTCGCTGGACCCGAAGTTCCGGCGTCCCGTGGCGCACATCGTCACGCCCGTACTGGCGTGGATCATGTACGGCACTCACCCGCTCATCTACACGGTCATGGACAAGAAGTTCCAGACCGCCTACCGCCGCCTGCTCGCCTGCATCGTCGGGATGAAGAACTTGCCGCAGGAGGCCGCCAGCATGCACGACAACCGCCAGACATCGCAGCTCGTGAGGCGCGAGCCCGGGCTAGAGAAGAGTACACACTGCATCAATAAAGGCCAGCCGGAGATCTCGCAAGACTCGCCTTGAGCATTAACGCCCTTGTCGTAACGGGGGTCCGTACTCAAACTGGAACGAACACGATAGGCATTCTGGGATTCTGCACCGGCGTCCAATGACACGTCTATATATATCCGTGACTTACGGAGCCAATGGGCGATCAGAAAAAAAATACTATGTAGAGGCGACATTATATAGTCCATTATGGTCGTGTCAATAGCACAGCCTGTTTAGTTGGATATTTACAGATTTCTATAGACTGTGTATGTAAAAGCCTCTTAGAACCTTTCGATTGCTACATGCCCTTATTCCTCGCTGCCATATACAAAAGACAGTCAATTTTTTATGTATAATAGAAAAACTTAGTCACTGGGTTCTGGACATCTTACAAGCTGCTCTAAATAACCCATCGTGAATAACCGATATTATATAATAGTATGTATGAATCTGTTACTCAGAGATTAATGGTGTGGTGGCTTATGAGATACTTTGCTAAACAAGTCGAAGTCTCAAATTTAATGACGATCTTGAAAGGAAAAAAAAACGCATATCGACGTGTTAGGGAATTTGGCAATGGACTTCCGATAAGCTGAATCGTGTGTTACACTTACTATTCCACAAAGTGGAAAAACAAACCTGCTTCAGTACTCGTTATTATCTGGAAAGTATTTCTTGTTAAAATACTGTCGCTCGCAAACTGGCCAGAGAAGGTGAAAGATTCTAGTTCTAGTATGAACCAAACTACTCAAGCCATAGAACCAAGATAGCATACTAGCATGAACCAAACTATTCAAGCCATAGAACCAAGATAACATATTAAATTGACTTAAATTGAATTATAATTTTATGACCTTTCTTCAACGGAAACGGACATGTCGGGCTAAACGGGTCACAGAATTTGAGACTGGGAGTCACAGTGTCTAACCAAGAGCGCTGTAGATTCCGATTTATCGTATGGACATATCGTTATCAAGATGGTTCTTCTTCTTTACATCTATAAGATTATTGAATACGATGTGAATGAGGGAAAACCGCTGACGATTGCACTGGAGAAACTCTTGTCACTTGACGGAGTCAATTTTCGATGCGCAAATTAATGAACAATTCTATTTGGCTTGTAGACTGAACAAAAAAAGTACTCATTGAGTATCATTCAGTCCTAGCTATAATACTAATATAAAATAAATAAATTACTATTACTATTGTTATGCAAAAATGTGTTCACTTCTGTAAATTCGCTGATTTGCTGTTATTCTGCGTACCCTTGTCCAAGGATGTATAGGGTAAAACATCGGCATCTGACGCAACAGGTTTGTGGTTCGAGCCCTGGCGATTTCGCTCCCTACTGGTTGGGTCGGTGTCAGTATAATGTGACCAGCTGGGACAGAAGTCATGGTATCCGCGCCCTGTCTCGTGAGTGGTAGCACATAAAACTGTCAGACGTCAGTCTTAGGATACGTCCACAATATAGCCTATATAGTGCTGATGTTGGACGTTAAATCAACTCAACTACTACCAAGGATTCACTGCCCTACAGTGTTAAAATTCCTACCATATCGCTGCTTCCAATTCTGCCTTTATTTTGAGTGGCTCAGGTTGTTTTTCTTAGCTCTTCGCTGCTTGATTCCATATTGTATTTCAAATTTATTGGGGAAAAACCCCAACTAAAATTAAGCTATGGTTGGAATTAAAGAAAAAAAATACATGTGATACGTCTCGGACATTGTTATTAAAAATACTTACACTTTACAAAGGAGAAGAAAATATGTATAATTATAATTTTGTTTTGTTTGAAAATCATATATCGAATTTAGTTTCATAAAAATGAATGTACATTATTTTGTTATCATATTATTGTTGCTTTCATGTAAACAAATCGGCAAAGACTTTCAAATTGAAGTTCTATTAAAATGCTTTGGGTTGTGATAATTACTTGTTTGTGACATCAAACGTGATTTGTCCACCGTGGTTCATACATGTACTCACAAAGACGTAAAGCCAAATTGTTTCAACATCGTATAACAATAAACGAAGCCGAAATTCACACTTCAACTTAACTATAAATCAAATCAGCTGATAAATGCAGGGCAATTTACAACAAAATTCAGTTTATCCCCAGGGACCTGGTGTAAGAAACAGCGAGAATATCTGAGTCAACATAAATTTGAGAATACTTTTTTCTTTCAACAACATCAGCAACAACAACAACACAACAACAACAATAACAAATACAACAACGATGATGAAGATGATGGTGATGACGACGACGAACCGAAACAAAAGTAAACTAAAGAATAGTACTTAAAATAACGATCGATAATGATTATGATGATGATGATGATGATGATGATGATGATGATGATGATGATGATGATGATGATGATGATGATGATGATGATGATGATGATGATATTCCTTTCTTTTATCCGCTTCATTAAATGGGGGGTTTAGGGTGGGTGGGCATGGGGTTAGTGCTTGGGTAGAACACCGTCTTCCGATGCATGAGGTCCGTGGTTCGAGCCCTGGCGATTTCGCCCCCTACTGGTTGGATCGATGTCAGTCTAATGTGACCGCAGCTGAGATAAGAGTCAATGTATCCCCGCCCTGTCTCCTTTGTGGAAGCACATAAAATTGTCAGACGCCAGTCTTGGAGCCCGTCCACAATATAGCCTACACAGTGTTGATGTTTAACGTTAAACCAGCCCAACTCAACTACTTACCATCAACTCCCATATACAATCATCTATTTTGGACACCGTCAACATAACAAGACAGTGAGCAAACCATGGGTATACCACTGTACCATTCTTCCTGGCTCTCCGCACGAGTCCCAAGTTCATTACTGTCTTGTTATCCTTAATTACCAAACTAATCAACCGGTTCCTTGGCCTTCCAGGGTAAACAACTCCCACAAACCTAAGAGACGAGAAGTCAAACTCAGCAAAAACCCCTCTGCGCTGCATACAGCCGTCCCCACAATCAGACAGAATACAGTAACACGCCCCCACTGAAAACGAATCCGCCCACCCACTAATCCTGACCAAGGTACAGCAATGCTGTGGCTTCGTAAAGTACGTCTGTACTATGCACATTGATTAGGAACAACTTTCATAAGCTCAGCGTTGTCATTATCAGAACTGCTGCCGACAAGTCAAAGACCAGAGGTCAGTTAATAACGTAGATCTATAAATAGCTATTTATAGATCTATGGTCAATAACAGTCGTGCAAGATCAAGGTCATGGCAGACAGACTGTGACGTCATCCATATCCCTCTATGACAATGTGTTCTAGACAACTAAAAGACCAGAGGGTCAGTGAGCAACGGTTGCATATGTACAAGGTCAAGCCAGCGAAACTGTGACGTCATCCATGTCCCTCTATAACAATGTGTCTTCTAGACAACTCAGAGACCGAGAGATCAGTGAATAACGGTCGTACAAGATCAAAGTCAAAGCAGACAGGCTGTGACGTCATCCATTTCCCTCTATAACAATGTGTTCGAGACGACCATGCGTCATATCGTAGCCTTGGTGGCATTGGACCTTCACGACAACGCGAAGCGCGGTAAACATTGAGCTTACCTAAGCTATCTTTGCCCAAGCCAAAGTGCAAAACACGTCTAAAATGACAACTTTGTTGTTGGTGGGTGTACAATACCTTTGCATCTACAGGTGTGTAAAATTATTTCGGCTGTGGAATTCATCCACTGTAGACGAAGGAAACATAACAAAATGCAGTAAGCACTTGTGAATCTGCTTTTTATAAGAGAAAACTTCAAACAATGGTGCGAATATAGCATTGCCAGTAAAAATGTTAATCTACAGTATGCCAACTGTAGTTCTATATCAACAATGCACGTATGAAACAGATAAAGCCATTTCTCTGCGAAAATCTCTTGAAAGGTGAATTTAAGGAAGAAAATAAAATTTAATTACAGTCCAGCCAATGCACAGTATTGTCTACGAAGGCAAATATGAGAGAAAGGAAGAGAGAATTAGAGAGAGAGAGAGAGAGAGAGAGAGAGAGAGAGAAAGAGAGAGAGGGGAGAGAGAGAGAGATAGATAGATAGATAGATAGATAGATAGATAGATAGATAGATAGATAGATAGATAGATAGATAGATAGATAGATAGATAGATAGATACATAGAGAGCGAGATTAGATAGAGAAAGACAGCAGACACAGACAGAGCGAGACAAACAGAGAGAAAGATAGAGAAAGAGAAAGAGAGATATATAGAGAGAGCGAGATAAACAGAGGGACAGAAGCATACAGAGTACATACAGACAATGACACAAACAGGGCGGCAAAAAAGACCGAGACAAAAGTCATAATGTAGACAGACAACAGACAAACAAAAGCCATGCGTTACTTTAACTTAGGAATAAAACAAACAAAACAAAGAACGCTAAGAATACAGCTCTATAACGAAAAGAAGCCAGACTTGATCAGGCTAGCGATGCTATCAGACGAAATGCCAGACTCCCTCAATCCCAAAGAGATGGAAAATCCACGAACCAGACACACCCGCGCGCCACAATGTAAAAACAAGATAATCTCACAAGGACAGGAGGCAAATAGCAAATCAGATCTCCATTACCAATCTAGTCTTATAATCCACGAAGAAAAACAGCTCGATAAACAGATGCAGCGAGATCGATCATTGCAGCCTTTTCTGCAAAACCCTCTAGTTCTGATAAATGTGTTATTATAGTCGACATCTTTTTTTTTATCAGCTTCATCATCATCCGCATCAGTCGCCACCTTTAAAACATAGCAATCATCACGCTCGTTATTTTAATCTTAAAAAAAACACCAATATCGATTTATCATCATCATCATCATCATCATCATCACCTTTTAATCATCATCATCATCATCATCATCATCATCATCATCATCATCATCATCATCATCATCATCATCATCATCAACATCATCATCATACAAAGAGGCTGACAAAAGGCACATTTATATAAAAGATAAGTTACTCAAACAAAGAGGAGGCAAATCAGTCTTAGTAGTTGTTGGTTTAACGTCCAACATCAGCACTTTAAATGCTATATTGTAGACGGGTCCCAACACTGGCGTCTGACAATTTTATCTGCTGCCACATACGAGACAGGTTAACTGGTTGAGTCGGCGTCAGTATAACGTGATCGGTTGAGACATGAGTCATGGTATCCCCACCCTATCTCGTGTGGCTATGTGGCAACAGAACATACAATTGTCAGATGTCAGTTTTTGGGTCCCGTCCACACTATATCTTATATAGTGCCGATGTTGGACGTTAAACCAACTCAACTACAACTACATGGGTTGATTTAATTGTTAAACAGTTAACGTCCAACTTAACCGTGCCCCCTTATTTAAATCCCCCCTACGCCATGAAACATGTCTGTAACGGTACACCGCTCTTTGAGATAAACCCCGCCCACGTCGCGTTTCATTGGTCGCATCCTGAGAGGTCTCAGTTATGGACGCATAGGTCGTGCCGATTGGCCAATCAGAGAGAGACCGCAAGAACCGACTGAGAAGGTGTTACATATCAGGCCAGCAGAGATCTGTTGCCGTTGTGTTGGGAAGATTCCTTCACATAGCATGCTACATCATTGAACAAATGGCACGAGTGACAGGTACCCTGTATCATGTTCTCTATCCGGGAATTGGCCAATCAGAGAGAGGCCGTAAGAAACAATTGAGCTTAGAAGGTGCTACAAATCAAGCCAGGGTGAATTTGTTGTTTTCGTGTTGGGAAGATTGCTTCACATAGCATGCTACATCATTGAACAAATGGCACGACTGACAAATACCCTAGAGCGAAAAAAATGCTTTTACCCATTTGACGGTGGACTGGCGAAATGTATAAAGGGTTGCCCTGGGTACTGTCATTGTTTTCCGATAGTACTGATATAGTATGGGGTCTAGTCAAGTACATATAGATTGAGACTTCGGGGACGTTGGGCAGCTTCTCGCATACATTTGTACACCGTAAAAAAAAAGGATTGAAACATAAGAGGTTTTTTTAATGTCTTTTGTTGTACATTAGAAGAGTGGAGGAGGGTGGGGGGTGGAGGGAGAGCTTTCGCTTTCTAAGCAGACGGATGCGGTTCGTGCTTCCTTGAAAAGGGCTGAGTTGGTGTCAGTGACGCTGTAAGCTGAGCTAATAAATCATACATCACAATTATATCACCACGCATGTTTTGTGCAATTACAGACACAATCAAGATCTAGACTACAATTATATAACTGTCGAGATGTTTTGTTTTTAAAGCCTAGACCACGCGTTGAACATCTTAAGAGGCAAAAACTATGCCAGGCCTCTTCCCCAGCGCCCCTCCTCTTGAAATACAGATATCCCCCTTCTCTCTCTCTCTCTCTCTCTCTCTCTCTCTCTTTCGCTCACACACATACTCTCTATCTCTCTCTCTTTCTCTCTCGCTCTCTTTCGCTCACACACATACTCTCTATCTCTCTCTCTCTCTCTCTCGCTCTCTTTCGCTCACACACACACTCTCTCTATCTCTCTCTTACTCTCTCTCTTTCCCTCTACGTCTTTCCGCTAATGTCTCCAGGGTTCTCCTAGGAGGATCATATCCGGGTACGTGTCCCTGCCCCTTCCCACTCCTTTTTCTTCTTTCTTCAATTCTCCACCGCATTGCGTCATAGGGCTAGCTGTTCGTAAAGCGCACCCACCTGTAAACACAGACACCGCCTTGTAGGATCCCTCAGAGAAACCTAGAATTTTAGGAAACGCTAAACCCGGATAGAGGGAGGGAGAGAGATAGCTCTCTATATAGAGTAGGAAGTAAACACAGACAAACAGAAAACGCAGATGTTATTGCCAAGGCTGAAATGTACGTAACCGTCGACTTCCCATAGATTATTGTATGCGCTAATGTCAGCACCCGGAAACTACGATACGGGTTGTTTACTGGAAATGGCATAACGATCAATTATGGAATGCGCACGCTATAATAAACAAAACCTTTGGTGGTGGAGGGAGGGGGTAGCCCTTGCCCACGCAAGAGGTCCGTGGTTCCAGCCTGGCGATTTCACCCCCTACTGATTGGATCGGTGTCAGTCTAATGTGACCGGCTGAGACAGGGGTCATGGTATCCCCGCCCTGTCTCGTGTGTGGCAGCACATGAAATTGTCAGACGTCAGTCTTGGGACCCGTTTACAATATAGCCTGTATAGTGTTGATGTTGGACGTTAAACCAACTCAACTCAACTCTGAGACAGGAGTCATGGTATCCTCGCCCTGTCTCGTTTGTGGCATCACATGAAAATTGTCAGACGTCAGTCTTGGGCACGTCTACAGCAAAGCCTGATGTAGGAAGCTAAACGACTTTTTTTTCGTCGTTATTGTGGTTATTGTTGTTGTTGTTGTTGTTGTTGTTGTTGTTACAGTGTTGCCGTTTAAGACACGCTTGGGAAATTATGGAACGTTTGCGTCCTATGGTTGGGCCTGGAACGCCTGCACCTGGTAAACACAGACAAACAGGAAACGCAGACCTTTTTGCCATGGACTCCCCATAGATAATCAGTTTATGTAGGCATCCAGAAACTCCAATACATTTCTACATGATGTCTGTGACGAGAAATGGCATAACAGTCGTACGTGTGCTATCTTATTTGTGTTTGTTGTGTTTTAATAGTTCTTTTTAGTTTTGTTGCTACTGCTGTTGTTGTTGTTATTGATGGTGTTAGTGCTGTTGCCTTTTGATACATCCTGGGGTAACCTACAAGACGTTGCGTAATAGGATTGGGCATAAATCACCGACATTACTGGTTGGGAGTTGAGTTGGTTTAACGTCCAACGTCAGCACTATATAGGCTATATTGTGGACGGTCCCCGAGACTGACGTGTAACAAGAGACAGGGCGGGGATACGATGACTCCTATCTCACCCGGTCACACCGCCATTACTGGTAAACCCAGAAAAACAGACACCGCACTCCAGGACCCCCAATAGATCATTCTGTTAATGTCAGCGCCCGGAAAGTCCAATACACAAAACGTTTTGTGACACAAGAGGCGTGGAAGAGCGTTTTGTTGTTCTTGACGTGGAAGAGTTTTTTGTTGCTGTTGATGTGGAGGAGCTTTTTGTTGCTCTTGATGTCAAAGAGCTTTAAGCTTTGTGTTGCTGTTGATTTTGTTACTGTTAGTGTTAGTGCTAGTGCAGTGAGCGTTTTGGATTTTTCTGGGGAAGGAAACGAACCGTGAGAGCAAAACTCTCTCTCTCCCCCCCCTCCTCTCCCTCTCTCATCTCTCTCTCTCTCTGTCTTGCTTTCTTCTCTTTTAACTTGTATTCTATCTCTTTAATTTTTTCTTCTTTCTCTCTCTCTCTCTCTCTCTCTCTCTCTCTCTCTCTCTCTCTCTCTCTCTCTTTCTTTCTTTTTAACACGTTCTCCGTGATAGGTAACCGACAATGCTATGATTTATGAGGAAGATAGCTCATTCAGTTAGTGCCTGTGACTGACTAATAAGGGATTTATGGTTCGAAACCCCATTTTCCTTATCACACTAATAAGAGATTTATGGTTCGAAACCCAGCACCTACCCCATTTTCCTTATCACATTCGTTTATAAATATACGATGGGAATAAAAGTGTATAAACATTTAATTTTTTATGTTCGTGTAAATCCTTTGGTGGGGGCGTGTGTGGTGGTTGAGTGTGTAGGTATGTTGACTGAAGAGTAAATGGCTCAAGGTTTGATCCTTTAGACAGCTGGTGGTACATTTGGATTTCCAGACAACCATACCTATCTTCGGCTTTACAGAAAGTCGCCATGTTCCATGTTCGTAAAGGATTACTGTCGTCACCATCATCAACATCATCATTCTAATTATGATCATCACTTCACCGCCATCATTTTCATCGTTATTATCATCATCATCATCATCATCATCATCATCATCATCATCATCATCATCATCATCATCATCATCATCATCATCATCATCATCATCATCATCATCATCATCATCATCATCATCAGCGCCAATCAAGCAAAAGTACGTCAAACGCATTGAAAGGTCATGCTGACAAATTTGATGCCTCGATAAAAAAGGGTAAAAGATTAGATGTACAGGATTCTCAGATTTGTATACGTATATGCATGTAGGGTAAATGTTTGGACAAAGTGTAAACTCTAGTATTATAAACGATCCAACATTATTTTAGCCAGTGTATACATTATGCACGATTTATAACTAACATATTCTTACGGTCAAACTGCTCTTTGATTAGCATTATGGGTATTAAAAACATCATTAACAGCGATGGTGAAATGCGAATTCCTCGGACCTTACGATGGTGAAATGCGAATTCCTCGGACCTCAGCTATTGTGAAAACCTTTACAATATTTCACAAGTCCTCCACGGACAAGCTCCATCGCCCTAAATACATTCAGTACGATGTACGACCTACATATTCCTTCAGATTATCCTATGTAGATCTAAGCATTCTTAAACGATTGTTTTGTGCGACAATCAGCTTTTTCGAACAAGTTCTACCTGAAGTCTCAACAATGTTATTGTTATAAATATAATCGATTTAGATGTATTGGCATGATTTGCCAGTGCAACATTAAATTTTTTAATGCATGGGTAGTTCATATCTGCCAACACAAGGTTATCTCATAATGAACAGTCCACTGTCGTGATCAATCGTCTTTTAATCTTAAACACAATTATTGGTTGGGTCGGTTTCAGTATAATGGGAACCAATGACACAGGAGCCCAGTTCTCTTCACCGTCTCATGCGTGGAAGCACATGAAATTGTCAGACGCCAGTCTTAGGGTTCGTCCACAATAATTATAGCCTATATAGTGCTACGCTTGGAAGTTAAGCAACCAACTCGCCGTATAGGATTCCCACCAGGAGACGTTACACCCGGAGAGAGGGAGATAATTCTCTCCCTCCCTCTATAGAGAATAATTAAGCAACATAGATCTATACTATTTATATATCTATGTTAAGCAACCAACTCAGCTCGATCTCAATCAGTTGACAGTCCATGTACATGTAGGTACTAACCTTTTCGCAGACTTCCGACCACCCATTGCCGACTTCTCCCGCTCCCAGCGCTGACTCTCAACTTGTCTGGCGGATGGAATGGACACTGGGGAGAATAATATCAAAGCATGGTCAATGACAATTCATTTTGAAGCAAAAAGGCAAATACTACACCCAGGGAAAAAAATATTGTCTTGCAAATTTAGCTCGCAGTCTTAGTCTCAACCTAGCTCTCAACCTGCCTGGCGGATGGAATGGACACTGCGGAGATTTAGATAAAAAACATGGTCAATGGCAATCCATTTTGAAAAAAAAGGAAGATACAATATCTAGAGAAAAAAAATATTGTCTTGCAAATTTAGCTCGCAGTCTTAGTCTCAACCTGAGCTCTCAACCTGTCTGGCGGATTGAATGGACACTGGGGAGAATAAAATTGAAACATAGTCAACGGTAATTCATTTTGAGAAAAAAAGGAAGATACTGTAGCCAGAAAAATGTATATTGTCTTGCAAATTAAGCTCGCAGTCTTAGTCTCAACCTAGCTCTCAACCTGCCTGGCGGATGGAATGGACACTGCGGAGAATATCAAAGCATGGTCAATGACAATCCATTTGAAAAAAAGGCAGATACTATATCCAGAAAAATTTGTGTTCTGCAAATTAAGCTCGTAGTCTTAGTCTTAACCTGACTCTCAACCTGTCTGGCGGACGGAATGGACACAGGGGAGAATAAGATCACAGCATGGTCAGTGGTAATCCATTTTAGAAAAGGAAGATATTTTATCCAGAAAAAAATCTTGTCTTGCAAATTAAGCTTGTAGTCTTAGTCTCAGATTGACCTTGCCTTATTTTTTTCATCGTGTTGATTGGGTTGTTGTTGTTGTTAAAAAACATATATTGTCTTGCAAATTTAGCTGTTAGTCTTAGTCTCAGATGGACCTTGCCTTATTTTTTCATCGTGTCGATAGTGTTGTTATTCTTGTTGCTGCTGCTGTTAATTTCTTGTTATGTTGTTGTGAAATCAGACCTGACTTGACTTTCCTCATCCCAATACGGGGTCTTGTTCTAAGTTTCAAATCAAGCTCACACAGAGACCTGAACTGAATTGTGCTTTGGGTATCTCGGCTCAGCATCCTCCTAAACTTAGGCTTTTAACTCTACAAAATATAATACATGTACAATGTACATGTACTAAGCAATCTAATATGGTCTTATCTAGATTCTCTAGACCTAGATTTAAGGCTATTTTGATAGTGTCTTTAGATCTATATATAACTGCATCTATAATGAGATCGAGTCATGTAGGGCTTTATTTAGTTAATCTAAGTCTAGATCTAGATTCTAGAGGCCTAGTTGGATTATTAAATTAAGTCAAGACGCCTAGTTCGATTTTGGAGATGATAATCTTGATCTAAAATCTGGTCCATTTATTGCCCACTATCCACACCCCAAATTTAAAATATATTATTTACAAACATGCTTTTTAGAAAGTTACCGATATAGGTCCAGATTTTGTTTTATCGCGCAAACTTTATGAGATCAAGCTACTGAAGCTTGAATAAACCAAACGCACACATAAACTTCCCTTAATACCGGTATGTACAGGGACAACTGATGTGGATAAATAAAGGACTTCTAGACTAACATTAAGTCCTTCTTGATAACAAAAAAAAAACAACAACAAAAAAAAACACAAAAAAACACACACACACACACACGCACACAAAGTCAAATGTGCAGCACACTTAAAAGATCTATAATAATCGGAAAAACCCCAGAAGAGTTGCAAATAATTATGCAAGGTATAAGCGTATAACGACGTGTACTGTTCTTTTTTCCTACTTCTTGTCCGACCGGCGGCGGGGTAAATTGTTTATGCTTGCCATGCTTCCATAAAATAAAAAACAAGATTAATTTGTTTAGACATTCCTTGTGATGAAAAACCCGCTGTGTCGCCATGTAGCTCAGTAAGCGGTGCTCTGGACCAACGCGCTGGAGGGTAAAGGTTCGCATCTGTCAGCTAGTAAAATACGTGCGCAGACACGGTGACCCTGAGGCAGAACATCGACTTCAGACACAAAAGGTCCGTGGTTCAAGCCCTGGCGATTTCGCTCCCTACTGGTTGGGTCGGTGTCAGTTTAATGTGACCAGCTGAGACAGGAGTCATGGTATCGCCGCCCTGTCTCGTGTGCGGCAACACATAAAAATTGTAAGACGTCATTTATGGGGCCTGTCCACAATATAATGCTGATGTTCGACGTTAAACCAACTCAACTGCAACTCAACTGGTAATTCGTTCATGATTAATTTGTCAGCGTGTACCGTCCTGGAGTGGGGGTTAGTAAGCTCAGTCACTAGCTGTCTGGTGTTACTATCAGGAAGTACGAGGTTCCATACTCAGCTTCTGGGGACACGGATGCCGTCTCATTTAATGAAACCGACTATCGGGTCTTGCTTTCTTTTTCAGAGGCCCCATAATTTTACTTTGTATAATTTATCTAGTACAACAAACATCATAGAAAAATTATAGCCAATCAAGATGCTCCAATTCCTATTTGATAAAGTCGTAGGTTCTTGAAGACAAAATGGCATGCTTTAAAACGTTATTTATAAGTAAATGAACGTGTATCGTAACTTTCCGCACTCTATTAACTAGTTCGTTAATATTGAAATAACTATAATGGCTCCAGATATTATTCAACCGATA
>RQTK01000146.1:505718-518460 GCA_003991915.1 Elysia chlorotica
AAGAAGAAGAAGAAGAAGAAGAAGAAGAAGAAGAAGAAGAAGAAGAAGAAGAAGAAGAAGAAGAAGAAGAAGAAGAAGAAGAAGAAGTAGAAGAAGAAGAAGAAGAAGAAGAAGAAGAAGAAGAAGAAGAAGAAGAAGAAGAAGAAGAAGAAGAAGAAGAAGAAGAAGAAGCCACGTGATCGTAATTGCTATCGAAAAGTGCTGGGCAATCAGTCCTAATCGATCTAGATTAAGGACAGTAACACGTGACCGATGAGACAGAAGTCCAGACTATCCTCGCTCTATCTCTGCGGGGCATTTACATTACGTAAAACTATTAGACAAGCGTATGGCTTGGGGCCTCTGGTCCCATGTCATTTGTCGATTGGTCATTTAAGTGTAATGGGCCACATGTTTGGAATCCTCTTCCACGAGAGATATCATTAGGGATAGTGAAAGCCTTGAGATTAAAAAACAAAACAAAAGAAAACACAAACAAAACTGTAAAGAGTCATACTGTTAAATTGTTTTTCTGTTTGCTCTTAGATTGCTACTTGTACTCTGCCGTCTTAGGAAAAAAAGACGAATATCGGCATTTTGGTCCAAATGGACATATATGTAACTACTGGTGCTATATCATACTCTATACCGAATAGACTGCTTGTACTAAAATCTTCATGGCATTTATAGGGACCTTTTTGCTCGTTCATGTTCTTGTTTTTTTTTTTTGTTTTTTTTTATGTCTGTTTTTTGTTGTTGTTTTTCTAATTTTTTAAAAATTATTTAGTAGTTTTTTTTTCGAAATTCACAACGAGAAATAAGAGACTAAGATCCTAAGACTGATGCCATACACCTTATATAGTTAACGTGCTATGGCCCACACAGAGGCAGTATCTCGTGACATGTCTGATCAGCCGATCACAGTACATGTATAAAAACACAAACAAAACTGTAAAGAGTCATCCTGTTAAATTGTTTTTTGTTTGCTCTTAGATTGCTACTTGTACTACTGGTGCTATATCATTCTCTATACCGTATAGAGTGCTTGTAATAAAGTCTTCATGGGATTTATAGGGGCCATCTTTGTTCGTTTTTTGTTGTTGTTGTTGTTGCTTTTTTGTTGTTTTTCTCATTTTTTGTTCTTATTATTTAGTAGTTGTTTTTTTTTAATTCACCACGAGAAATAACACTTGTGTATGGATCCTAAGACTGATGCCAGACACCTTATAACGATAGTTTACGTGCTATGGCCCACACAGAGGCAGCCCGGGTGTCTCGTGACGTGTCTAATCAGCCGGTCACAGTACATGTATACTGACACCGACCCGAGGATACCAGATAGCCCCGCACCGACCCCAGCCGATGAAGAGAAAGGCGAACTGGACCAACTGACGAGATCACATTGCAATTCAACCTAATCATTAAATCCTCACGTCTGAAAATTAAAACAAAAAAGTTTGTTTTTTTTTAAAGAGGAATTGAGTTGAGTTGGTTTAACTACCCACATCTGCAATATATAGATTACATTGTAGACGTGCCCCGAGTCTGACGTTTGACAATTGTATATGGTGCTACACACAAGAGCGGCGATACCATGACTCCTGCCTAAGCCGGGTGCCTTTAAAGGACAATTGGCGTTATACCTTATCTTTTTTTATCTTATTATCTTGTCTGTATTTTTTAAACATTATCTTTTCTAGCATTCACTATAGGCCATATTATCACAACCCCCCTCACGTCGCGGATGTAACCCCATAGCGGGATATCCGGGGATTTGTCCGTTTACAGTATACCTGTATTGACACCTACATCGCGACGTCCGTAGGAGGCAATGCTGGGAATGACGTTTGTTTGTCTTTTTATTACAGAGGCAGGTGCCGTATGGAGCCCTACATACTTATGAAATAAGACGCAGAGAGAGGAAGAGAGGAAGCCTCTCAGACGGTTAAATAACAATAACACTGACAACAAAACAACAGACAAACGGAAAAGAAAAAAAAGGCCTTATTTGGTAATGGCCGATGGGTCACTTTTTTCCCCATTATAATTTATATAGCACTGCTATAGTACACTTTACTCGACGTGGAAGTTACAGGGTATTTACCTTGACTTGTTTGTAAACAGCCTTATATCATTGGCATTACGTGTAACAATACGTATTTATCTTATCGCCCACAAGGAGGAAACGTGTAATATGTGAACTTTTGGAAATCATACGTAAAGTCCACAGCAATAAGACAAAACAACCGGATGCCTTCCAGTCAGTATCGTCATTTACACAAACAACTTACTACCCCTACAGTGACAGAGGAGAAATAGGGGAAACAATTTTTTCACAGGAAGACGCAGGAAAAAACAAAAAAAAAAACAGCGCGGTGGTCCAGAGGCAGAACATCGGCTTCCGACGCAAAAGGTCCCGAGTTCGAATCCTGGCTGTTGCAATCCCTACTGGTTGGGTCGGTGTCAGTATAATGTGACCGGCTGAGACAGGAGTCATGGTATCCCCACCCTGTCTCGTATGTGGCAGCACATAAAATTGTCAGACGTCCGTCTTTGGGCCCGTCCACGATATAGCCTATAGTTGCTGATGTTGGACGTTAAAACCCAACCAACCAACCACCCCTGTGTAACACCTTACTTTGTATGACACCAGTAAATCGTTCAGTAGTATCGTCATTTACACAAACAACTTACTACCCCTACAGTGACAGAGGAGAAATAGGGGAAACAATTTTTTCACAGGAAGACGCAGGAAAAAACACAACAGGATAAAGTGAGTCAGCCATGATATATAAAGCACAGGTCCAAAAGGGGTCTGACAATTTTTATGTTTTGCCACGGAGACACTAACAGTACATACCAGGACTCCTGTCTCAACAGTTCACATTATACAACGTACTGTAATGACCCGACTCTAACCAGTAGGGGGCGAAATCGGACAAATAAACAATTTCTCGGATCGTGGGTTTCGAACTGGGTAGACATCGTGGATATATATGTACCAGGTCTTACTTAAATATGTGCGGGGGTGGGGGCTTTCTTGCTGGTCAAACCAACAACTATCAGTTAAACTACTTCTCCTACCCCCGAAAAAAAAAACAACAACAACACACAACCTCACAACCACACACGCAGTCATCTCCTTTCTTACGGATTCTTACATCAGATGTGTAAATTGTAGTACAGTAGTTCTATACAGTCCTAATTATGTTTATTTACTACAGTTACGTATTGTACAATGTACGTGATGATGTAGCACCGGCGCGAACGAGCGTTTCGTAATGAGGGATGAGCAATAGGGTTGGTGACACATGACTAAGTTTGCAAAGCATGTCACCGTTATACAGAAACATCACGGTGAGCCTACGGTGAGCCTATGAGATTCTGATCTGATGATGTTGTTGTTATTGTTGTTGTTGTTGTTTTATTGTTGTTGATTAGTCCAATGGCCTCTGAGCTTCCGCTTTTTTGCCTGTGGCCATGAAGAAGGCAAAAATTCTTTGTGTCTACGTAGAGGTTGAATATGAAGTGTTGTGGATGTATTAAAGGAATAAACTGTTGTCTGAGATGGTTAAGACTGGGGCATTAGAACAGTTTGTGTTCTACAGTTTCCTAATTCTCATCAAACAGTGGACACAGTGGTGTGTGCCCTGAATTGAGTCTGTTCAGATAAAAGTTGAGGGGAATGTGTTGCGTTCTCAGGCGGGAAATGGCAACTTGTTCTTTCCTCTGAAGAAGGTTTATAGGATCACGAAGATTTAATGTGAGCTTCGGTGTATGTATACGATTCTCTCAGTTGCTTGTGTCCTTGTTTCCGGAAGATGGCACTTCTAATTTTGATTGATGATTTTTTTCGCATACTTTACCAACACAGGAGGTCCGTGAGATGGGTCTACACGTCTTTAATTTTCTTGGTCTGTATCCTTCTTTAAGAGAGTCGCAATGCGAGCGTTATTCCAAGTTTTTGGGAGCTGCCCACTATTCCATGTACAATTGAGAAGATGTAGCAGTGGACCCATGTGTTGCATCATTTCGTTATGGTTTTGTCAGAGCCTGGATTTGTTTTTGTGTGTTTTGTTTTGAGTTTCTTTAAGACAGTGACAAGTACTTCAAGCTTGAGTTGTTCTGTAAAGTTAATATTGAAGTAATACCTTTTCATTTTTCTCCCTCATCTCCAGTTTTGTAAGCAATATTTTCATGCCTAAACAAATGGTACACAAAAAATGAGCAAAAAAAAACACGACGGCGCTAAATTTGCGGGCGTTTGGCAGCTCCTAAAATCTAGACGTTCTGGCGACATCACGCACTGTCTGAATGTTGATGAGAAAAGGAAATATGTTCGCCATGTTCCAGGCACAGGGTACACGGACCTTGACAGTGATGCCGAGAGACAGAGGTGGTCAGCTCAACAACGTACTCCGTTATGGTTATTTTTCGCCGCGCTCGTTTTATGACCTGCTGCTGCCAGAATGGGAATAAAATCTAGATCTTTGGGGGTGGTGTAGTTAACAGGATCGGTCTACGGAAGCAAAATTATCGATGCATTGTTGGCTCTATAATTTATTAACTGTAAGGAATATTTGTCTGTTTGTCTTTGTGTGTTTGTATCTCTCTCTCGCTCTCTCGCCCTCTCTCTCATTTCTCTCCCCCCTTTAAATGTGTGTTTTTCTTCTGTAAAAGCTTGGGAAAAAAAAAGACAACAACAACAACAACAAACACCTAAGACCACTTCATGCAAAATACCATATGAATCTCGACCGGCTATACGTGGCGCCGCAACGCCGAAGATTCTGTTTGGCATGAATACCTAGCATTCTTAAGCCAATGATCTTTCCTCTATCTCTCTCTCTCTCTCTCTCTCTCTCTCTCTCTCTCTCTCTCTCGCCTCTGACTTCCGTCTGACTCGATGGCGACTCATGAGTATTCTGACGTCTCATGGAAAACAAAAACACATAAAAGTGTGCTCTATTCTGAAGCGCACATACACGGTTAGCATCGGACATCGACGATATACCTTTTTTAACGATACGAAGGCAATATTGCACAGTATTGAGCAGTGGGCATTTACCTGCCCCGCTCTTACGTCTTCGGAATCAACAAACAGCTAAAACGTACAGCTTGACTTAGAGATATCCGTACACACGTACTCAACTCGATCTAGATAAAACGAATTTGCAGCAACCTTAATCGTAGCGGTTAGATGTAAACAGTTTACGTGGTACAGCTCGCCCTCTACGAGATGTTAACGTCACTAACTGATTACTTACAGGTATTGCGATATACCCGGCGATAATATAATGACATAAACACGCCCTTTCGGCAGGGGGATTTTCTGACTGCTCATTGGCTCTATAGGTCTAGGATAGAGCTATGATTGGCCGCTGGGGCTTCATATGCAAATTTTAGTTACATACATTTTCTATGCCATATCTGCCACTTCCCATTCTTCGCAGGACTTATTTTACAGTTCAAAGCCTCTGAGTTTTCCGGGGATCTAATAAGGCGATGGATCCCCAAACCGACGTCTGATAAAAATGTGAGTAGGAACACAGAGATAGAGCTGATATACTAGGACATTTATCATGGCCAATATTTGACGAAATTCAGTACGGAAAATGTTGGGATCGAAACGAGAACATTCGAGTGGAAGCCAAACGGTCTACCTCTTCAACCTCCCTTTTTTCATCGGATTTATCTCCCACTGCTGTCTTAAAGGGAAAATCTTTACACATGCCAAAGAAGTAGGACTATAAAGGGGCTCCATAAAACGTGGTAGACGTATATACAGCCGTTGGCTATTGAGACATACGAACTCTTCACCAATAAAAAGAGCCCACAACTGACGTGAACGACTGAGGTCGTGTGAGGTGAACGGCGCCATTTAGCAGGTGGCATGTTAGTGGGCTACAATATACGACGGATAGATGGATAGAGAAATAGATAGATAGATAGATAGATAGATAGATAGATAGATAGATAGATAGATAGATAGATACTAGTTGAAGGCCCGAGAATTCGCGGGATTGAAGGTTTAAATCAATACCAATTATATGACAAACAGTGCCACTTAACTCTAAAACAGTATACCCCTGCCGGTAACATGTCCTCATTTACACCAAGTGATGCGGATGCGAAAGCTGAATATTGTAACTTCGAATGTTATTTCGAAAATGTCTAGATTCTGCAGTATTCCCCACAAACAGCTGATGTGGCCTAAAGGTTGCGGTAAAGTTTGCAATGGTGATAACTTTACTTGGCTATTGGCACAGCATAGTGAGGATGTTTCTGTGGGCCATAATTGTGCGTGACAAATTGGCATGTCTTTGTCATTCCCCCCATTTTGTGGGCAGCAATATTGATATTCCCATGGTTTGGGCCAGTTGATGATGTAAGCGTAGAAGCTGTCTGACTATGACTGATGTGAGGTGGAGACGGTAGTAGTGATATATATCTAATCCGTGTGGGTCTATCTGCCTCTTGTGGTGGTGTAGACGATCTAAAGCTAGGTCTGCGTTGTGGGGATCTAGATCTATGTTTGTTTTCACTTTGTCGTAGATCTAGATATAGATTTCGATTAGTATCAGTAGGCCTAGATGTGGGTTGTCGATCAAGTGCAGTATTGTCATTGTTTGGGACCGTTGGCAGTATAACTGTAGAAGCTGCCTGGCTAAATTAAATGTCAGGTGGAGGCGTGAGTGGTAATGTAGATCTAGATCTAATTCACGTGGGTGGTGGTGTTGCACATCTGAAGCTCGGTACATGTTGTGAAAATCTAGATCAAGATCTATATCTGTTTTCACTTTGTCGTAGATCTAGATCTAGATTTCGAGCAATATCAGTAGGCCTAGATATGGATGGTTCTTGTTATCACCTCTTTTTATCACCTGCCATCGTGGTAGTTCTAGATCTTCCACAATTACATTTCGCCCATGATGCAGTTGAGTCATGCTTCTTGGTCACATAATTCAGATCTAATCTAGATCATTCCTGAGTCATTAGATTTGTCTTTCTTCTTAAGTAACGACGTAAGTCTGCCGTATTAAACTTTTTAGAATTACCGCTTTCAAGTGCAAAAGTACACACCGTTTTGTTTTTTCCCCCTAAACACGCTACTTTCACAAACAGGAGGAGGAAAGAGATTGACCTAATAATACAATAATTGGCCTTTGCGGGAGTGGTGCATTACATTTTTATATAATATCAAATGTCTAATAAAGCCGGCCATAGACGTGTCAATAAATTGCAGCCATCAATTGGCTAGCAATATTGCTATACAATATCCCAAGCAATACTTGTCTTCCATCTGCCCACACACGCGTCGACAAAATCATTCGATCCACAAGATGAACGTGTGCAATTGTGTTAAAAGAGAGAGAGAGAGTAAGAAAGTAAGACAGAAAGAAAAAAAAAGAGAGAGATTGACAGTGGAAAAAAGAAATAACAAACCATATAAGAAAGGATCAGAATAATGATAACAAGAAATTTATTTTCACAACAATGAAAGGAGTAAGAAGCTTAACGTAAAAGACTAAGAGTACATAGAGTAGGAGAGGAAAGCAAACGTGAAGAAAGTGACTCAAAATAGAAATAATTATAATTATAATGATGCATAAGGAATCACATGAGATGTACTGGAAGAATGAGAAGAGAGAGAGAGAGAGAGAGAGAGAGAGAGAGAGAGAGAGAGAGAGAGAGGGAAGAAGCAGAGCAGAGAAGAAGAGATAGAGGGGAGACAGACTGACAAAGAGAGAGAGAGACAAACATTTAGAGAGAAAGAGCAACAAAACAAAGACAGACATGCAAGAAAAGACTAGATGAAGTAGGAAGTAGAAGGCGATGCTTGCACCCATTACTCTGCACATGTCCCAAGTTCAATCAATCTTAGAAGATGGAAGATAAAAAAACGATAACAAGTCGGACCGCAGGTGCGTTTCTATAGATCCAAGTGGGCACTGAAGATAGGTAGAGAGAGAGAGAGAAAGAGAGAGAGAAAGAGAGAGAGAGAGAGAGACAGAGACAGAGAGAGACAGAGAGAGAGTGAGTGAGAGCATAGGCAGACAGACAGATAGAGAGAGAGACAGAGATAGAGACACCTATATAAAGAGAGAGAGAGACATAGGTAGAGAGAGTGTGTGTGTGTGTGTGTGAGAGAGAGAGAGAGAGAGAGAGAGAGAGAGAGAGACAGATAGAGACGGGGAGGGAGTTAAACATAGACAGAGACAGAAAGAGACATAGACAGATAAAGAACGAAAGAAAGAAAACAAAACAAGAGGAAGCGGGAAGATTAGGGCTTGAGGGAGGAAAAACTAGAGAGCAGTATAAGGCGAAGCCTGCACCTGAAATCAGTTATATAATGTAAAATATTGCACTTTTATCAAGTATGGTCCCATAAGATACTATAGGCTTTGTGTCAACACAACGATAACATAGACAAGATCAATAACTGGCTCCACAAGTCTGGGATAGGGATGGTGTAATGGTTGGGGTCCGGTGCTTCTTCCTAAGTTACCTATCGTTATTTACCCCATTACCACAAGGGTTGTATTTACATGTATATCACCATTGGACCAACATAAGAGGACATTAAAACAGTTCCACATACAGTTCTTGTGCTTTGAAGAAAGACGCCATGAAAAGTTTGGATTATTTCAGATATAATACCGGGTCATTCGTCATAATAATATTTGTAGTTGTTGTTGTTGGTGGTGGTGTTGTTATTGGTGGTATTGTTGTTGTTATTGGGTTGTTGCTGTTTTCTTCATTTTTTTCATAACCAGACTGCCATTTTGACTGACATTTTCTACATTTATTCTTTTGCGAATTTTATGTTCAAATAAAACCTATCACACTGCCAGTGCCACCTTTAACTTTATCCCAAAAATTTAGATAAAACCACCTGTAGGAAAAGAAAAGTCAGCACTGTACTAGCCCGACCGCAGGTGCATACTGCACATCTCCAAGTCGACACTTTAGTTGGGTAGAAAAGAAAACAGATTGGTAGAAAGATAGATAGATCGAGAGAGAGAGAGAGAGAGTATCTATCTATCTATCTATCTATCTATCTATCTATCTATCTATCTCTCTCTCTCTCTCTCTCTCTCTCTGCACTATATAACGCCTGAACCCAGACGGTTACATAGTACCCAGTACAGTGATGGAACCACGAGATTGAATCTAGACCTAGAAGGTCCGTCTCCTAGGTTCCCCTGGGGGATCCTATACAGCGAATTTGCACATGTACCTACACGCGGTGCACTATATAACGCCTGAACCCAGACGGTTACATAGTACCCAGTACAGTGATGGAACCACGAGATTGAATCTAGACCTAGAAGGTCCGTCTCCTAGGTTCCCCTGGGGGATCCTATACAGCGAATTTGCACATGTACCTACACGCGGTGCACTATATAACGCCTGAACCCAGACGGTTACATAGTACCCAGTACAGTGATGGAACCACGAGATTGAATCTAGACCTAGAAGGTCCGTCTCCTAGGTTCCCCTGGGGGATCCTATACAGCGAATTTGCACATGTACCTACACGCGGTGCACTATATAACGTCTGAACCCAGACGGTTACATAGTACCCAGTACAGTGATGGAACCAGGAGATTGAATCTAGACCTAGAAGGTCATAGCGCGAGCGCAGGTGTATCCTGATGGCTTCAAGTGGACACGTCCATTAGGAGCGTCTCTAAACTGTTTACATACCCAGACAGCTGAGTCTTCCCAGAGGCCTGTCTCACTCTCCTTTTCTCTCTCTCCCTCTCTCTTTCTCTTTCTCAATCCAGCTCTCCCTCTCTCTCTCTCTCTCTCTCTCTCACTCTCTCTCTTTTTCTCACTCTTTATCTTTCTCAATCGATCTCTCCTTCCTTTCGCCTCTCTCTCTTTCTTTCTCTCTCTCTCTCTCTCTCTCTCTCTCTCTCTCTCTCTCTCTCTCTCTCTCTCTCTCTCTCTCTCTCTCTATCTCTCTCCCTCTCTCTCTCTCTCTGTCTCTCCGCCAATCTGCCTGTCTGCCTGTCAGGTTCTATTTATCTACCCGTCTTTTCCTTGCTCACACTATGTCTTTCTCCCCATATATTTTGTTATCTCCCTCTCTGTTTCTTTTTTACCCTCGTTTCCTCGACAATTTCTTTCCCTCTCTAGCTCTATCTATCTATCTTTCTACCTTAATATTTATTTATCTATTTATACACGTATCTGTCCATCCCCAGCTCTCTCCAGCTCTCTCCCTCCTCTCTTACATTTTCTATACTTCTTTAATTTCACATTGTCTATTAATCATTTTTTTTATATTTATCAATCTTCTTTTCACAGTAACGTTGACTCTTTCAATCGTTATCCCTGTGTTTGCCAGTCAATCTTTTAGTTGGGCTATGTCTCTCTCTCTCTCTCTCTCTCTCTCTCTCTCTCTCTTTCCGCAGTTTTCCCTTTATAACACAGCACACGTATAACATATACATATAATCAAGCTAATCTGAAGTTTCTGGCCCTTCAAGCAAAGTACGAGTGGCCAAATGTACATGTAGATTTATACAAAAATGTAAAGTTTTGCTTCACAGGGCATCAGTTGTTATTGGAAAGGTCGGACGCTTGCATTCCGGCAGCCAAAGATCCCTAAAACCTAGATACCCCCGCTGAACTAACGGGCAAGACGAGAAGATCATTCTGAACTCGGTGCAGAGCCACTGTTTATGCGACGGCATACCTCTTTCATTGAGCCCTCTTGATGTTCTTTCTGGCATACCTCTTTCATTATTCCTCTTGACGGTCTTTCCATTGGAGGTAATATTTTTTACGCGCTAGGTGTCAAGTGAGTGAGCGCCTTGGGGTTTTCCTTTGTTTCTTGGCGTTTTAGTTGTAGTTGTAGTTGAGTTGGTTTAACGTCAGCACTAATTAAGCTGTGTTGTGGACGGACCCCAAGACTGAAGTCTGATAATTTCCCATAAGGATTCATATACCTTAAAACATCTCCAATGAACTTACGGGCAAGGAGAAGAAGATCTGAACTCAGGTGCGGACCCACTGTTTATGCGACGGCATGCCTCTCTCATTGAGCCCTCTTGACGTTCTTTCGATTGGGGGTGATATTTTTACTTCCTATGGCGTCAAGAGGGTGAGCGCCTTGGGCTTTTCCTTTGTTTGTCTCTTGGCGTTAAACCTTAGCACTATGTAGTTGTAGTTGTGGTTGAGTTGGTTTAACGTCCAACATCAGCACTACTTAGATTATATTGTGGACGGATCCCAAGACTGAAGTCTGACAATTTATATGAGCTGTCACACACGAGATACCATGACTCCTGTATCAGGTGGTGACACTAAACTGACACCGATCCAATCAGTCGGGAGCGAAATCGCCAGGGCTCGAACCACAGACCTCCTGCGTCGGAAGCAGATGTTCTTCCCCATGGCCACCGCGACCCCCAACGGGCAAGAGGAGAAGATCTGAACTCAGGTGCAGACCCACTTTTTATGCGACGCCATGCTTCTTTCATTAGCCCTCTTGACGTTCTTTCCATTGAGGGTGATATTTTTACTCGCTAGGGTGTCAAGTGAGTGAGCGCCTTGGGCTTTTCCTTTGTTTGTTTCTTGGGGTCTAACCTTAGCACTATGTAGTTGTTATTGTGGTTGAGTTGGTTTAACGTCCAACGTCAGCACTACTTAGGCTATATTGTGGACGGGCCCCAAGACTGAAGTCTGATAAGTTCCCATACGGATTCCTATACCTAAAACTTCCCCGCTGAACCAACGGGAAAGAGGAGAAGATCATTCTGAACTCAGGTGCAGACCCACTGTTTATTCGACGGCATACCTCTCTCATTAGCCCTCTCGACGTTCTTTCTGGCATGCCTCTTTCATTCGCCCTCTTGATGTTCTTTCCATTGGGGTGATATTTTTACTCCTATGGCGTCAAGAGGGTGAGCGCCTTGGGCTTTTCCTTTGTTTGTTTCTTGGCGTCTAACCTCAACACTATGTAGTTGTAGTTGTATGTGAGCACAAGAAAGGGCTGGGATACTATGACCCATGTTTCAGCAGCTCACAAAAAATTGACACCGACCCAACCAGTCGGGGGAGAAATCCCAGGGCTCGAACCACGAACTTCCTGTATCGGAGGGCTATCGCGCCACCTCAGCACTATGACAAGCTATAATTTTATTGTTGACGAATCACAAGACTTACGTCTGACAATTTTTATGAGCTGCCACACAGAGACAGTACGGAGATGCCTGAACTCGAATCACTCTCAGCCGGTTGCAATATGCTGACACCTACCCAACCAGTAAGTGGCGGAATCGGATCAATAATTTTTGAAGAAGTAGATATTTTTAAAAAGTATTCTTTTCGGAAATATATTCAATTTTAATTGGATAAAGATGTTTATTGCAAAAAAGAAATACAGTTTCGAAATCGGCCGGGTCACGTATGCTAAGAACATTGAATATCTGTATACTGTGTGTTTTACCCTTACAAGACCTGTTATAACTCATCTACAAGAATATTAAAAACTGTCATGCTTTTAAAAATGTCTTTTGAACATACACTACTCATAGCAAATCTAGACCCAGGAGACTTTTTAACTACCACCGTTTCGAAATAATACCCGGATTGTGAAATGCCACAGCTACTATACCGACAACCTTCTGATCTGGCTTAGTCTGTACGCACTAAATAATTAGCAATATCGTATTTCTACCCAATAATGAACATAGGCATTATGTATCGCAAATATATATATACAGTGTATTCCACACGCTGCAAGCTT
>RQTK01000146.1:543924-578514 GCA_003991915.1 Elysia chlorotica
GTAATACATTATACAGAGTGTACCAGTTATCGCAAAGAGATGTAATGTTTTCTGATGAGCACATCAGGAATAAAAAGCGTTTCTATAATGCCTTATACGCCACGGCAATAATTATAGTCAAGTCAGTGTTTGTTGTTTTGTTGTGTTGTTGTTGTTTTTGCTTACTGTCCAAAGTCAACACTATGTAATCTTTATTGCAGACGGATCATAAGATTAACGTCTGACAATTCTACGTGCTGCCACACAGAAACGAGTGCGGGGGGAAACCTGAACTCCTGTCTCAGCCGGTCAAACTATACTGACACCGACCCAACCAGAAGGGGATGAAATCGGACAAATAAATTATGGACCGATCGTTGGTTTTAGAACCAGGGACCTCCGAATTGTAAGACCACCGCTCTAATCACCTACGCCAGATCGCCCCTACGAACAAAAGGAATACATGTCTGTATAATTGTAATATTTCTAAACTTCACAGTTATCTTAGCCAAGTAGAAGATATTCCTCATAAATAATGCCGTGGTTCCATAAACCTATTTGGTGGATAAGTGCGGGGGGAAACCTGAACTCCTGGCTCAGTCGATCACACTATACCACAGATTATATAATACGCACTATGTAGGGGATGAAATAGGACAAAATGCACTATTGACCGATCGTGGATTTTTTAACCAGGGACCTCCCGATTGGGATACAAACGCTCTAATCACCTACGCCAGTTCGCCCCTATCAACAATAGGAATATATGTCTGTATAATTTTTTAATGCTTTTAAAAATCACAATTATCTAAGCCAAGTGGAAAATATTCATATATGATAATGCCGTGGTTCCATAAACCTATTTGGTGGATAATGTTGGTAGCAGCTGTGACTACTGCACCGACTGGTTTCTAGTCCAGACAAACTATGGGTGATCAAATCAAGGAAGTTGAGGTTCCTATTCACTTGCCACCTGGGTTTCGGGTTTTTCCAAGTAAGAGTGAATAATCAACCAAATAAATATTATAACGGAAAATGCCCAGAGTATTAAATTTTAGGCAGCAGGTGGCAAGGGAGATGTATTAAAAAAAAAAAACACAACAAAACAAGGAGCGCAAAAAAAAGGAAAGGAGGGATGGAGAGAGGGAAAGAGACATACAGGCATTCAGACAAACAAGAGAGAGAGAGAGAAAGAGAGAGATATAAAGGCAGAGAGAGAGAGAGAGAGAGAGAGAGAGAGAGAGACAGATACAAAGATTGACAGACATATAGAAAGAGAAGGGTGCAAATATAAAAAGAGAAGGATAATGTGGATTGATATACCAAAAAGAGAGGAGACAGAATGTCAGGAAGACAAGAAAGAGATACAGAAGGACAGACAGAACGAGATATGACAGGCAGATAAATAGACAGACATACAGACATAGACATAGAGAGAGACAAGCATACAGACAGAAAGTCAGAGAATAAGACAGAGACAGTGACATAGTAAGATAGAGTAGTAAGTTGTAGTTGAGTTGGTTTAACGTCCAACATCAGAACTATATAGGCCCCAAGATTGACGTCTGATAATTGCATGTTCTGCCACACACGATACAGAGCAGGGATACCATGACTCCTGTCTCAGCCGGCCACATTAAACACCAACCCAACCAGGTAGGAGTGAAATCGCCAGGGCTCGAACAAGGAACCTTTTGAGTCTGAAGTCCATGTTCTACCCCAGGGACACCGCGACCCCAGTAAGATAAAGGGAAGCAGACAGAGAGACATACAAAGAGGAGGGAACGGGTAAGATGTTTATCTCGAGATAGGCCACGGTGCCGGTCAAACGTTCTGCCAATCAGTATAGAGGAGACGGGCAGAGAACTGACTGGACCTCTTCAGAGTCGAGTAGAACTTGAACGGTCTATGCATTAGTTAATGTCCAGATAGTCTGAACGCTGGACTTATATGCAAATGCTTTAGTTTGTGTGTGCAGAGATAGAGAGATAGAGAGAGTTAAAGAGAGAGAAAGAGAGAGACAGAGAGAGAGACAGAGAGAGAGAGGGGGGGGGGGGGGAGAGAGAGAGGATAGAGGTTGTGAAGATTGAGGAGGACATATGTTAGGGAGGCAGAGAAATAGTAAAAAAGCCTGAAAAGCGGGACAAAATAACAGGACAAGAGACAGAGAGAGCCTAAGAGAGAGAGAGAGAGAGAGAGGTTGAGAGAATAAAGGTTAGGGAAGCAGAGGAATAGTAAAAAAAAGTCTGAACAGCAGGACAAAACGACAAGACAAGTGAAAGAGAGTGAGAGAGCGAGAGAGAGAGAGAGAGAGAGAGAGAGAGAGAGAAAGAAAGAAGAGAGAGAGACAGAGAACGAGAGAGAATCAGAGAGAGAGAGAGAGAGAGAGAGAGAGGGAGACAGAGAGTAGACAGAACGCGAGTAGTTCGATGTTCAAGTAGCTTTCAAGTCCATTACTTTGTGATCCTGCCTGTTGGTTGACAGTAGTGATTAACCAAGTGGCATTTTCCGGAAATTTCCGGAGATTGCCTCAACAGGTCTGTTTACTTAGTCGAGTGTTTCATTTAAAATGCTACATTTTTCTTTCTCCCTCTTTTGTTTCTTTTTCTTATCTTGAGAAGGATAAGGGAACGGTGGGGGCACACGGCTTTTCAAACAACGCCTTGCTCCACGGCTTTGTTAACATAGCTGCAAAACAAAATAATGTTGACGGAATGTACTCAACTATTCTCCGCCATTCATATGAATTAATGTCGATTTTACTACACTGCATTTAGAACTGCAATGTTTTGACGCGTGCTCATACTGCTTCCTCAATCGCAATATAAATAATTGTGACACTTCTTCCCATTCACGTCTAAGAATTAGAGTCGCTTTTTATTGATTTTTAAGAGTTGTGATATTTTCCCTAATTATTTATAAAAAATTGTAATACATTTTCTTAATTTTACAAAACTGTGAAACGGGTATTTTTTTCTAAAATTTTATTTACGTAGAAATCTGATACTCTTAAAAAAATAATGTTGTAAGAAACGTGATACTTTTTCTTAATTAAGTTTCAAAAAAATTGCGATACTTTTTAATATTTTATGCTCTAGATTTGAAGAATTAGGATGCTAAATAATCTTTTTTATGTGCCAAATATGGGTGATCATGGCCCTCTTTTGATACAATGTTATCAGTTGTCTTAATGGAAACATCGATAGGGATTTCTTTTCTCGCAGTCTAACTGTTGACACCGACGCAGTAACTATTTTGCACATGTTGATCCTCTGCTTCCAGTGGCTCTGCGGTAGAACATCGGCTTCCGATGCAAAAGGTCGATGGTTCGAGTCCTGGCAATTTCGCTACCTACTAGTTGGGTCGGTGTCAGTTTAATGTGAGCGGCTGAGACAGGAGTCCCCGCCCTGCCTCGTGTGTGGCAGCACACAAAATATCAGACGTTAGTATTGGTCTCGTCCACAATATAGCCTCTATAGTGTTGATGTTGGACGTTAAACAAATTTAACATCAGTAACCTACTTTATAGCCACTCTATGTTCTACATGCAATTTTTTTTTTGATTTTTCCACAGAGTCAAGCCGTCTGGTTTATACTACCTTAAAATGTTATTTGTCTTCCACTAATGGCTTTAAGTTATGATATATTTTCTATTCCCAGATATGTATTACTCCTCCGTTTGTTTTCTATTCATTCCATGACAATTGAATTGCATAACATTTTTAATTTAACAAATGTGGTACCGATTCCAGTTCTCTATAGGGTTTAACGTCTCCTAGGTTCCTCTAGGGATTCCTATACGGCGGTACGGCTTCAAGATTTTCTCTAGAGCTTTTATAGGAGTCCATCAATAAAAGGACTATAGAGACATAATAGATTTTTTTAGAATGGTGAGACATGTATCTTCAAAAGTTGTTCTAACAGTTTTAACGTGCTGATATAAATATATCTTACAAAATTGTTGAGAGTGTTTCAGCATAACAAAGAAGACTTTTAATCCCCTCGGAAATATCAAAACCATATGAACTACAAGACGGAGTATTAATACACCCATACCGACCGATGTTGTTTTCTTACTTACTGATAATACTAAGATAATGGATACGGTAATGACGAATTACCTGGAAAGTTTTAATTTAACAAATCATGGGATGAGTTATTTAGTGAGTGAACTATTTTACGTTAGAGATGTGGGGTCGATCCAGCACAGAGTTACCAGAGACTATATATTTAGCGAGACGTATCATCAAAATAATAATACGGGGAGCTCGCGTGACGCGTGCAAACTATTTCTTTAACGTAATTAAGATGGTTGACTAAACTGCAGGTATAGTTTTAAATAAGGTTTAAAGAAGAAAACAACCGCTGATATTATCCCAACCAACATTAGACGACATTTCCCTGTGTAACCTCTCATTATTCGAAACTCTCTGGTATAATTATCAGTGCGATATCGAGTATCAGGGCGAAATCTGGCTGATGGATCCATCTACGCCGAATAGTTGTTTTTTTTTTTACTGATAATTCCGAGAAAATTTTTATGGCAAGCTACCTGAAGAGTTTCACAATCAGTGCCTATTAAATTTGAACTTTTGGTTGATAAAGAAAGAGAGAGAGAGAGAGAGAGAGAGAGAGAGAGAGAAAGAGAGATAGAGAGAGAAAGAGAGATAGAGAGACAGACAGACAGACAGACAGACAGACAGACAGACAGGCAGACAGACAGACAGACAGAGATAATAGAAGAGTTTAGTGGGAAACGGAGATTGTTGAAAATAACACCTTATCATCTTTCCACCTACGATTTCGACACGGTGAGTATGGCCAAATAAGTGAAATTTCATGGTAAATGTCAATAGAGATTGGAGAACTTGCTTTAGAAAGATAGTGTAACAATTCAATTGGGATATATAGAAACTGGTGAAAATCCCAAAATGGACGTAAATTGAGGCGTAGTATCATTCTCTCTCTCTCTCTCTCTCTCTCTCTCTCTCTCTCTCTCTCTCTCTCTCTCTCTCTCTCTCTCTCTCCATCTCACATGATTTTGATTTTTGATTCCGTTTTGTTTGTAAGGGAGACGTTAAAGTACGCCTGACTTTAAGCCTAACAAACTGAGGCCTCTGACTCCACAGTACAGGTCAGAGATATCACTAGCCTTTGAACATAACCCATCTCGATATATAGATTGGGTCATGCCTACTTCACTTTATTAGTCTAATGGAGCTTCATCTTATCAGTTTGACTATATAATGGACACATGTACCATACCACAGCGGGTTAAAAAAAACAAACAAACAAAAACACCCAGACTTCTCAATTCCCCCCCCTTCCACACACACACACATATCTCCCCCGAGAGTAAGCATTAGTCTTTCTGTGGACACATTATTATATTGTCAAGCAAAAAGACGAGGTACCAAGGTGAAACACACAAATCTTTGGCCCGATCAAGCAAAAAGACGAGTTACCAAGGTGAAAGACACAAATCTTTGGCCCGACTACCCGGCTGGTTAAGTTCAGCTGTCAAATCAATCTTGTGGGTAAGGTAACTAATAAGCTCAACGACGCTATCAGCTTAAACCCCAAACTAAGGCTAGTTTCATTTACTATTATAAAAGAACCTTTAGTCCATGGTCTAAAAGTATAAAACCTTTGTACTTCCAGTTGTACCTTGGGTCTTAGGACATCGTTGTACTTCCAAGTGTACTTAATACCTTGGGTCTTGCTGAATACGTATACCGGTCACCATGACTCTTCAATATCTTCAATCTCCACGACCTATAATCCCCCCGATCTACACGGGAATACCGATCGTGACAGATCGATCCAGTAATAAAAATGCTCGAGGGACCCATGGAAGAAACCACACAAACGACTCATGGTGATGGCAATAATATAATAGCCATAATGACATTTGTTTAGCGCCGTAGACCCATGGTTCCATTAGGGGAGAGCCTAACTGTTATGGAGTGAGTGAGTCAGTCAGTCAGTCAGTAAGTAAGTGAGTGAGTGAAGGAGTGAGTGAGTGAGTGGGTGAGTGCATAAGTGAGTCAGTGAGTGAGTGAGTGAGTGAGTGAGTGAGTGAGTGAGTGAGTGAGTGAGTGAGTGAGTGAGTGAGTGAGTGAGTGAGTGAGTGAGTGAGTGAGTGGGTGTGTTTGTTTTTACGGCACGTCAGCACGTCAGCTATATTGTGCCATATTGTGCCCATGATGTCCTAATACAGTTAATACATTACACTAGTAGCAACGGTGACTCCTGTTTCTCTCCGATTAGTAAAAGCATACACAATGTGCATAAAAAAGGTTGATTAAAAGTGAAGGGTATAATTATACAGTGGTTGGATTATAACTGATAAATTTTAATATACGCATCAATGCCCTTCATATACCTCAGTAGACGCTGAGGACTAACACAAGTAAGCATGCTCTGTATTGGTTTGAAAGCAAGTAACATATTTCTTTCCCGTTGAAAAAGTGGACTTTCAACCAGAATGTGACTTATGGATAATTGACAGTTGCAGGTATGACACAGTGGAGGCTCTTCACCTCTCAGTCGGAAGGCGTGGGTAAGATGAGAATGTCCGTGTCAGACTCAATCGAGTACCACCTCTGATCTCGTCTTTTAGTCCGAGACACTCCTGCCCAGTGACCTAAGTGTGAATATTCTGTGTATAAAACGTATGGACTTAATGTGTTATCTAAGCTAAGTAAGTAACTGTTAAGGAATACACTTTGTAGGTAAGGTATTGGTCTATTTAACTGTCTAGTGTCTGTTCAACTTAAAATACAATTTCTTAGAGTTATAATGCAGCATCCCTAAGATGATATTAAAATATAGGTAATATCAATAAAGTATTGGGGGCCCTGCATAATTATACAAAACAAGCTCAGTAAGCCAAGATTTAACATTTAGATAGATTGCTTAAGCAAGCCTAGATTCTAGATCTAGATAGATTGCTGAAGTCCAGCGGTAGAGGCAGTGCATTAGAACATTCGGTAGTCTATGACGCTTTTACTAACCAAGCCTAGATCTAGTTATTATAAAAGACGATCCGGAAATCTAAAGGCAAACTATTTTTATTTTTAATTATAATAAATTTATGAAAAAATAAATCAATAAAAAAGGAACAGGTAAACAAAGTATTTAGTAAGATGTAGCTTCTGTGAAAATTTCATAATTATAGGTTGAGCCGTCTTCGAGCCTTTTGAGAAGAACCCTCGAATTTTACTAATAAATATATTTATAATATTACAAATATAATGCATATGGTATTTAATAAATTGATAAACTACGGTGGCAATACAGAGAATGCAACAGTATACATGTATTTCATTAAATTGTATCTTGATGTATGATATACCATATATGACATCACCAGTGGAAAGAAAGCTCATACTTGTATAAATTCCCTTTAGTAAGCGGCTTTAATCTTCCACGGTTTTCTAGTGGGCGCCACGTACCATCTAATAATATAATATATATAATTATATATATTATAATTGCGATCTGAATAACGTCTACCAAGCCATGGTTATAAATGCGTGACAATTATTGTATAATATACCACTGCCCCTACTGTAAGGAAAACTCTTTATTGTGAGTGGATTCAATCTCCCATGGCTTTCTTGTGGTTATCGCTATCTATCTCAAGATATTCTTCTATTCATCTCTAGAAAGTTCGAAAGGACCAGGAAGTGCCTTCCATTTGGGTATGACTTCGTGATTTATATTAGGCCCCAGCTCTTAGACATGACCTAATTAAAACTAGCCACTGCCTCAGGAATATAGAACACACTCATACAAGAAGTGGAGGGAGAGGATTAATATAATATACAATGTAAAAATATCCAAGATATACCGATCGGGGAGATACCAGTGGAAGAAATGAAGTGGAAAAATTAAATATAGTTTTATTTATTGTACGAGGGCTGACCTAGAAGTAGGGTAAGTGAACACATAGCTTTAGAACCGCTTTACGCATGTTAAATCTGTAAACGGTAATTCCAGCATTTATTCGTCCCGCACCACGTACCCAAGTTTAAACGCAATAATTATTATTGTCCAGCGGATATTCAATAACCATCGCAACAAAAATGGCTATCCTCATTTTTCAGTACTTGAAGGATGAAATCTGCAGTTTTATATGAATTTTGAATGCAACGATCCAAAATTGCCTCTCAAATTCGTGTAGAGTTGGTAAGGGTATAATAATGTAGAAGATGCAAAGAGCCTGAAATAAGTAACATTTTAGCGTCGCGAATTTCATGACAGACGATAACTCGTTCATGATAAGCCGCGTGTTTGTGAAACATCCAATCCTCCTCTGCGGGAAAAAGTTTAAATTGCAGTCGTCAGTCAAAAAGTTAATAGCAACTATGTTTTGTGGATGCAAAGGGTGTCCTTTTGGTTGACTTCTAGCATCCTGGGAATACAATTAATGCATCCAGGTTCTGTGAAACATTACACAAACTGCGAGTGGCAATACGGCGAAATAGATCCGGGCGATTGAGCAAAGGAATCGTTTTTCAACATGGCAGTGCCACACCCCATACGACAAAAAGAAAAGAAAAAAACAGCTAAAGACTAGTTTAAGATGTATGGGCGGGACATTGTACAGCATTCCCTTCTTCATTTGACCCCTTCAGATTGCCACGTGTTTGGGCCCCTCAAGCGACACTTGTCAGAAAACGGTTTAATTCTCAGATGGCGAGCTTATCAGCGATTATCAGCATGGCTAAAAGTGGAAAGTCTTGACACAATTTTTTCAAGGAGGGTATATCTATATGTTCTCTCCTCTTAAGGTGGACAAAAATACATCGATCAGCATGGCAATTACATGAAAGAGTAGACTTGAGGTGTGTGTGGACATGTTATGTGAAAATTGTATTAAATGTGCCCAAATACTTCCTGACTTAAAAATGGTTACACCTATCTTACTTCTTTTCTGGGACATCCCCCGTATATAAATGTTACAAAGTAATAATTTTATGTACGAATATAACCGCCATTGGGGATGCACCCCTTGAAAGAAATCGAGTGAAAAAATGGAATGTAATTATTATCATTATATTTAAACAACCACAATAAATCGAGTGAAAAAATGAAATGTAATTATAATCATTATAATTAAACAATCAAAATTAATCGAGCGAAAAAATGATATGTAATTATAACCATTATTATTAAACGATCACACTGTTCCTACGGTTGCTATGCATTTGTGTCATAATTACACGCATGCATAAGAGGCTAGTAATGAAAGAAAGCGTTGAAAAAAAAAACCGAGTGGGAAAAAAAAACACAGACAATTAACTTGTGATATAATGACAAACTGCCCTCGTGTGCTGTGCCTTTTTAATTGTGTACCCATTCTCAAGAGGCAACTAACGGAAGGAATGAATTGAAGGAGGAGAGAAGGAAAGAAAGGGACTAAACAGCCCACAAGACAAACTCTTTGCATACGCTGACCCTCGATGTTGTCATCGCAGGATTGGGTTTGTCTTATTAGGAAAATGGGGAGAATAAGGCCGACTCTCAAGACAGATCGCATTTAAATCGCAGGATCGACGTTCTCTTATTAAGAAGATGGGGAGAATAAGGCCGATTCTCAAGATAGCTCGCGTTGACATCCCAATACATGATCTGGTCAGTCTTATTATGAGATAAGGGAGAATTGTGCAACTCTTAATGCAGATCGTGTTTTCAACACAAAATAAGATTGCATTCGTTCGCAAGAAGATATGGGGTGAAGGAGAAAGAGAGAGAGAGATAGAGAGACAGAGAGGGAGAAAAAAGAGAGAGAGAGAGAGAGAGAGAGATAGAGAGAGAGAGATAGAGGGAAAGAGAAAAACAGGGGTGGGTAGGTAGGGGGGAAGCTGTGTTAGTACTAACTACTTAAGCATATCGTCATTAGGAGTAATAAGTAATTACTTAATTTCGAACCTGGACTAAGAATACTTTCTTTTAGCCATTCAAAACTCACCCAAGTCGTGGGTCTAACTCTAAGCTTAATAGCACCATTGTAATTGCATATCCCATTATCTCGTCTGGTGACAGATCATAGAACAGATCGTCACATAGGATAATAATTTCAACGGTGATCTAAACTTAGAGCCGAACATTGTTGTACTTACTGGAGTAAGCTCTGGCCTAATATACTGATACCAACCCAACCAGTAGGAGACGAAATTGGATAAATAAATTTTGCATTGATCATGGGATTTGAACCGCGGACCTTTCGATCTGGAGACCAACGATCTACCCATTGAGCCAGTTCGCCACAGTCCGGAGTCTATGTCAATATGCACAATACATGTACCAGCACTGTTGTACTTAAGGCACAATGCGTTTATTTAGTTGTGCGTCTACTGTTCGTTGAAGCTGCTCTCAGTTTAAGAAGCGGTGTTACTGTAACGGGTTAAGTTAAAGACTAAAAATAATCTTCCCTTGCGAAGTGTTTTTTTTTTTCGTTTTTTTTTTAAAGACAAACATGCTATGTTAAAGTTACTCTGGCATAGGCTGAAGACCGAACCTTTTATTTAAGCCTGTTGCTAACAAGTCCTACGCTCTATTGATTGAGCTATCAGGCGCCCCGTCTCTAGGTGTGGAGTGAGAGAGAGAGAGAGAGAGAGAGAGATAGAGAGAGAGAGAGACTATGTTCGATGAAGTTATCGTCCCCAGAGTGGGGTCCTATATAACACGGTTCCGGCAACTCTAAGATGTCTAAAAAAAATCAAGAAAAACACAACTCAACTGTTGGAAGCACCTCACTCAATTATTTTTTACATTTTGTTCTGTTTCGCGCTAACCAAAGTTTAAACGTATCTGAGTGTCTGTGTGCGTATGTGTGTATGTGTGTGTGAGAGAGAGAGAGAGAGAGAGAGAGAGAGAGAGAGAGAGATCTATACAACGGCGAGAATTCTGTCCCTCTCTCCGGGTTTAACGTCTCCTAGGTTCCCCTGGGAGATCCTATACGTCGAGAGAGAGAGAGTGAGAGAGAGAGAGAGAGAGAGAGAGAGAGAGAAACATTATCTTTATAAACGAATGCCACAGGTTGTCTCTGCGCTTTAAATCGAACATAACAACATTAGAAAAACAAAGTTAATGCAATGAGAAATATTATCGGTCCATTTCCCTCACATTAGTGGACTTTCAGAAACACGGAATGTGGGAATTTCACTTGAGTAGAGCCGGGCTGGTGAGAAATTATCTTCCAGCAACTAGTATGCTTCGTCTTTATAATGTAATTTGCATTTCAGGAACAAGATGGGAAGTGCTGCTTCGGCTTGAAAGGTCCCTGACAGTAAAGCCGTAGAATTAAACACCATATACAATGTAGTTAATCCCACGTCCCTCCCTCTCTTGGTTGGTATTTTCCCAGCGTGGCGGAATACATCTTAGACTGTCCACCGTACAATATTATGAAGAGATACAACTAACAACGAGGGTTTAAAAAAAAGAGAGTCGGGGGAGAAAGAGATAAGAGACACAGAGATAGAGAGAGAGAAAGAGTGAAAGAGAAAGAGAGAGTAAGGGGGAGGAGGGATTGTAAAGGGAAAGGGAAAGGGAAAGGGAAAAGGGAAAGTTTCTGTAATATTGCATGCAAAGCAGGCCCTGCCGAAGCAAACTCGTTCAGAGGCGAAACTTCGTTTATTTCTTTTCTCCCTCAGCCTTTCAATGTACAACCTCTTGCACAGACAATGCAAGACAAAGAGAGAAAGAGAGAGAGAGAGAGAGAGAGAGAGAGAGAGAGAGAGAGAGAGAGAGAGAGAGAGAGAGAGAAGAGAGAGAGAGAGAGAGAGAGAGAGCGAGAGAGAAAGAATTGTAAGGGGAGATAAATAGAGGTAAAAAAAAGAAAAAGAGACAAAAATGCGCAAGGAAAAATGAGGTCTGTAATATTATGACATGCAGAGCTGGTTCTGCCGAACCAAACCCATTTAGGCGCGAAACTTCATCAATTTCTGTCTCCACCAACAGAAAACAGGGCCACCACACTCGAGGGAAATCAGTGACGGATTTGTCATTAACCAGGGAGGGTCATCAGATTTACCGGGCCGGCCTTGGAGATCAAGGATATCGCGGGAAATTTCCAAAGCAGGCGCAATAATTATGAGAGCGGCCGGGCAGTTTTGTTCACTGCAGCGACAGTGTCTCGTTTGCAGATCTACAATCTACAATCTACAATGTAAATTATCTGAGTTGTAGCGCTAGTCTCGTCTCGAGATCCAATCGGAATTGCTTAAACCGCCAGTCTCATCTGTAGCGTCAGTTTCGTTTCGAGATCGAATGACTTAAACCGCCAGTCTCAATTGGAGATCTACAATGTACAATCTACAATGTGAGTTCCCTGACTTACTGTAGCGTCAGTTTTGTTTCGAGATCGAATGACTTAAACCGTCAGTCTTGTTTGGAGATCTGCAATAAATCCCTTTGACTTGTAGGGCCAGTCTCACTTGTAAATCTACAATCTCGAATCTGAATCCTCTTAGTTGTAACGCCAGTCTCGTTTCGAGATCGAATGGCCAAAAGCGCTAGTCTCATTTGACTGACTTGACTTATCGCCGTTCCGCATCATAGTCGTCAGACTGCAACGCCTCGGCTTCCTTTTGTATCCCTGTGCATAGAATCCTCCACTGATCCCTCTGTTCTGCGATGTTTTTCAGGTTTTCAATGTCTTTGAGATCTAGAAACCCTTTCACTTAAGGCGCCAGTCTCACTTGGAGATCTACAATGAAACTCTTTGACCTATAGCGCCAGTTTCATCTGGATGTTAACAATGAATCGCCTGGCTTTTTGTAGCGTCAGTTTCATTTGGAGATCTAGAAATTATTTGACCTTTAAGCGCCAGTATCACTTGGAGATCATATCACATACATCGCCATTCTCATTTGGAGATCTAGAAACCATGTCACCAATAACGCCATTCTCATTTTGGAGATCTAGAAATCATGTGACCTATAGCGACAGTCTCATTTGAAGATATAGAAAGCATGTAACCTATAACGCCATTCTCATTTGTAGATCTAGAAATCATTTGGACTATAACGCCATTCTCATTTGGAGATCTAAAAGTTCTTTGACGTATAGCGCTGGTCTCATTTAAAGATCTAACACAGCTCTCACTTTTAAAGTGATTCCAATTCTATACGAAATGAAACTAAAACTTCATGGATGTTATTAATTTCGCATATGTTTAATATTGACTTGGTTAGACCGAGATAAGTGCACCGGCAACTACACATGTACCAAAATACAATGGGCTATCCCAATCACCCAAGATTATGATCCTATATATAGTCACAACTGGATATGTACCCCCACAACGATCCAACATATAGGAGAAGCCGATGACTCTTTATCATTATACATTCAAGTTAAAGTTATGTTCGAAGATATTAATATTCTACGATAGAGCAACCAAAGTCCTGATCATATTGCAAAACAATCTCTCTCTCTCTCTCTCTCTCTCTCTCTCTCTCTCTCTCTCTCTCTCTCTCTGGGTGTAAAGTCTTCTAGGTTCGACAGAACTAATCACGTACACATTAGATCACTGGTTAAATTGTCAGCTCCGTCGTTATTACAGCTCTCCTTCCTCCTTCTTTTCCTCTTGTCCTAGGACCCTAATGACCTCCTTGTTTTATGGGGGGGGATTCCCTTCTGAGACAGGCTTGTCGTGTATTTTGTTACGCTATTCCGGCGACCGGCGACGACCTAATTAATGGACCAGTGCTGGTGCATACTCTAATATTTATGTCTTTGTGTGTAATCGCGAGCATCCCAGCCGGGCGGTGAATTTGATCATTTTGATGATTTATCTTGGAGTTGGAACCAAGAGGGAACTAGGGTCTAGAAACGAGGCCAGCCTTAATCGTGATGCAACAGTCAATATGCGGTTAATAAATTTTAAATTATGCTCTTAGTGCAAGATGGTTGGCTAACCAAGGGATAGAACGTTCGAATGTCAACAACAGTGGTAGATTATGTGTTCGCCTCCCGGCGCAAGTCCACATATTTGTTTGCTTTATTGCTTAACGTCCAATGTCCAATTATATAGGCTACATTGTAAACGGGCCCCAAGACTGACGTCTGATATTTTTGGTGCAAACGCACTGGAGGACGGTTCAAGGGACATCTGTCGCTCAAGCGGTAGCGCGCTGCTCTCCATAACGGGAAGCCTGCGGTTTGTATCCGGCGATCGGTCAAATGGACAAACAGTATTAATTTGTTTGAATCGTCACCAACTGGAATGGTCGTCGATCTCTTCCTTTCTCTCTCTGTCTGTCTGCCTGCCTGTCTGTCTGTCTGTCTGTCTGTCTGTCTGTCTGTCTGTCTGTCTGTCTCTCTCTCTCTCTCTCTCTCTCTCTCTCTCTCTCTCTCTCTCTCTCTCTCTCTCTCTCTCTATCTCTCTCTCTTTCTCTCAGCCCGCCTCTTCCTTTTATTCCTTCTCTTTTTATCTTGGTTTTTCCCGCAACCTCCTTTATTTACTGTCGGCTGCTACTTTATGAATGTGACTTTTACAAAAAATGTATTTATTGAACAAAACAAAACAACAACAATAAAAGATAAAAAGGGAGCACATTGCACTTTTGTCGCGTGGTAATCGCGGTTCACGCATCACATATTCAATATAATGACCACTACATAAACTTTTCTTAATCGATAACCCGATGGCGTTTAAGGCCATAACTGTTCTCATAAATGGCTGAACACACTACGCTAAGAGTCATAAACGACCCAACATATAACGGTGTTGTGCCTTAACGTCTTCATCGCCTTTGTCCAATGGACATTGATCTATCTATCTTTCTATCTATTTATTTATTTATCTATCTATATATCTATCTTACCTATCTATATATCTATATATAATACAAATATATAACAATAGAATGTTCATAGCATAGCTGGTTGATTAATCATATATATTAACACGACATCCACTACATCATTTCTGTGGTAATCTTACCCAATTCTCATGATTGATTCATCTTTGCTTTCTTTTAAACCGACAAACCCAAGGATAATGGTTAACCCCATTAAAAAACAAATCTTAGACTAGTTTTGCTATTTCCTAAATTCTATCCCACGATCTAGACATTGTGTCGGTGTCAGAATAGTGTGACTGGCTGAGACACAAAAACTGGTATCACCGCTCTGTTTCTGTAATTCAGCTAAACGTAGAAATCGTCAGACATTAGTCTTAGATCCCCTCGCCGTATATAATCCTTCTCTAGATCCTAAAAGGATTTCCCTGCGTCATTGCCGTTTTTTTTTTTTTTTTGCTCCACCGATATTTCGAATTGTATCAACTATAGCGACGTTAGCAGTAATAGCACTTTTATGAAACCCAATTATTTATTTTTTTATTTAATGTAAGGACGCCAATTAGATGGTCTCTGCTCCATTGACGTACATATCCTTTAACGTAACGTAACGTATAGCTTGGCTGTGACGTGGTAGCAATTATGCCCTAAAGAGTTTGTTAAAATTTAAAAAAAATTGATCTACGAACTGTAGCACTTGATCCTGTAACTTACGTAGAGAGAAAAGCAAACTATCAAAAAAAAATAGTATGAAATAATTGGACTCTAGGCGATGTAAAACGAAGGCGAAAGAAAAATTAAAAAAAAAAAAAAAATTTGAAACTCATTTTTGAACCCCATTAAGCCGTGACATGCTGAATTTCAATCATCAATTGTTCAGGAGAGAGAAATAATGATGGCTTTCAAAAAAAATAAATGTGCTGGCTATATGACAGAATTATAAGGCTCATTAGCCCTGGTTTTATAACAACTGGGTAAAAAAAAAGTGGGAAATACTCAAAGTAATGAAAAAAAACGGTAGAACATTATCCATGTCACGTTGAGGCTGAGTTCAAAGTAAACTGATTTTTTTCCTCTCTTACTATTTTTTTTAAAGTTTAATTTCTTTTCATCGGCCAGGCCGAAATAACAGGGCAACATTGTCATTTCAAACCTTTGTTACTACATCTTTATATCTCTATTTTTTAATCTCCTTTCTTTCGCTCTCTCGGAGTCTGGTTTCTCAATTCTTTCAATTTATCTTTTCTCTCTCTCTCTCTCTCTCTCTCTCTCTCTCTCTCTCTCTCTCTCTCTCTCTCTCTCTCTCTCTCTCTCTCTCTCTCTTTCTCTCTGGTCTTCCAATCCCTCTCTCTATTTCTACGTGATCCTCCTTTGTTGTGTTAGAACTTGTTCAAACACTCGGGATTCTTCGAAAGCTCGGTAAATACGAGATAGTAGGGTTGGAAGGCAATAACGAACAATGATGGAGACTAAGAGCGAAAAGGAGAGAAAGAGGGAGAGAGAGAGAGAGGGAGAGAGAGAGAGAGAAACAGACAGACATACAGACAGGCAGATTGACAGACAGGCAGGCAGACAGAGAGACAGAGAGGGAGATGACGGGGGGACGAAGAAGAACAAAATAAACAATTATTACTCGACAGTCGTCAAAATAAACGATAAACAAACAACAAAAAAACCACGACATTGTCAGTGAGGAAGAAAGGGTAACTAACAGAGAGGACTAATTAAAAAAAAAAAAGAAGAAAGAGACAAGAGAAGGCATGGACCTAAGAAACAAGAAGAGCTTGGAACGCATTAAAAAAAAAAAAGAAACAAAATAAATGGCGATTCAAGAAATCATTAGAATCGCCTATCGAATCAAGAAAGGAAAAACCGTACGATTATTATGTATCTACTGTAGGTAGACCAGTGGTTCTGATGTTGCTGAAGGCTATGCCTACTTTCTTGTACAAAGAAAACGCCGAGGAAGCAGGAGGGAAACGGTGAGAATATAATAAATTTGTTTTATTTACAATCAACACCTCAAATATTTTTTTGCATTTTAAATGCAATGGAACTTGTGGGTTGTTTTGCTGGTTTTTTTGTTTTGTTTTTTGTTTTGTTTGTTTGTTTCTTTGTTTTCTTTTTTGTGTATCTTGAATTTTTTTATAATCTATGGTGCTTCACACAAAAAAGCAATATTAATTTCTGATTAAAATTTTCGATTAGTCATTGAAGGCAGTTTTAGAGTTAAAGATTCCCAGTAAATTGCTCTACATAACTAAAATGCCCTTATGATTGTCGCCTTTGATTTGATTTTATTAAAAACTCAACCTAATACAAAAACTCATACTGTGTCATACTGCGTGATAGTAACGTTATGTTTCATCGTATTTATGAAACCCAACGCTAATATGACGGTGCAAAATAGCTACGTAACGCTTTATGGATATTTTTTTTTGTTTTGGTTCAGATCACCATGGCCATAACATTATCACGTTAATTTTGCAAAAATTCCCAAAGGAAAAATCCCAATGCGAGCCGTTTCGACGCAGAGGGTCCAAGGTTCGAAACCCGCTCTGGCGACTCGCCCCATACTGGTTGTGTCGGAGTCACAATCTAGAACATGCGGAGCAAGTTGGTTAAGTAGGTTTTCCACAACACCTGGCTGCTTCTTTTCGATTTCATCTATTGTTTCATTATAATTTATTGAGGCTCATATCTTCAGACAAATACAAAATACAAGAAAGATAAAGCAATACAAACGATAACGATAGAGCTTCAGTTGACACAACAAAAACGAAAAAAAAAATGTAAAAAATGTATTTTTTACTTAGCCGCTTTTAGATCGGAGTGCCTGAGCAAAAAAAAAAAAAAATTTTAAAAATTGAGCTGTCACAAACAAAAAAAAAACAATACACCGGAAAATTTCCAATTTGGCCATCCAAAAGAAAAAAAAAAGACAGAACGACAAAAAAATTGGGCACTCTAAACTGTCATCTTTCATCAATTTAATTATGGAACTTCCTACTGGTTGAGTCGGTTTCAGTATTATTAACATTAAGTCCTGGTATCCTCCATCTCTCTTTTCGTGGCACCACGTAAAATTATCAAACGTTAGTTGTTGTTGTTGTTGTTGTTGTTGTTGTTGTTGTTGTTTGTTTTTGTTTTTTACACGTAAGCCATATAGCGTAAAAATATTAAACAAACATAGTTTTATATAGCGTACATAGAGTAAAAATATTAGACAGTCTAGGTTTATATAGCGTATATAGAGTTAAAATATTAGACAGTCTAGGTTTATATAGTGTACCGTACAAATATTAGACAGTCTAGTTTCATATATCGTATATAGCGTAAAAATATTAGACAGTCTAGTTTCATATATCGTAACAAGCGTAAAAATATTACAGTCTAGTTATCTATATCCTATATAGCGTAAAAGGTGTATATAGCGTACATAACGTAAAATATTAGACCGTCTAGTTTTTATATAGTGTATATAGCCTAAAAATATTAGACATTCTAGTTTTATATGTTTTATATATTGTATATAGCATAAAAATATTAGACGGTCTAGGTTTATATTGCGTATATAGCGTAAAAATATTACACGGTCTAGTTTAGTGACTGAATGCGGCGGACGTGATGGGGGCGCTGAAGGCAACAAGGGATTGAGCGGTCTGGAAGAACATCAACGCCAACGTATGAAGCACGGCACATGATGATGATGATGATGATGATGATGATGATGATGATGATGATGATGATGATGATGATGATGATGATGATGATGATGATGATGATGATGATGATGATGATGATGATGATGATGATGATGATGATGATGATCATTGTGTAGTTGCTGACGAAGGACTTTAGGAAACAAGCCCACAAAATAATTTTAAAAATAAGAACAACGTGTAGAATGCAAACCCACCCACAAAAAAACACACAACCTGGGACATGCGAAGGCATGTGAAACAAGTTTTCTGTACCACCTGACTGATTCTTTTCAATTTTATCTCTATTTTTTCGATATAACTTTAATATTCACATCTTCCACAAAAAAGGGAGAAAAAGGTTGGAAACAAAACGTGAATACCACGACGTCCGTCGGCCAAGTTATACCCAAACCGATAAGTAGGACGCTTGGACATAAAATCCGGCTCGGGAAAATTCCGCATAATAAAAATTGTTTCAGCTGGCCAGAAAAAAAAATGTTTAAAATTCCATTAGATCGGGGTGCCTCATTGCGAGCTGTCACAAACATACACGGCACCGGAAAATTTCAAATTTAACCGTTTAAAATTGGGACAGAAAGATATTAAATTCGCCACTCCAAACTGCCGACCTGTCCTATTTGCTAAATTTTGAGGTTATTGGAGCTAGCAACCCAGCCAGTCGTGAAAAGCGTACAATTGTGGACAAAAATATGTGACTAAAAAGCATTAAAACATGGTTTTGAGCGTAAACTTGGCATGTCCACGCTATTGATTTTAACATCCCTTAACACCTTTCAAGAAACCTATTACATGAAAAATGTAAAGCATTGGGCTTTTTCTTTAAGACCATTATCTCTCTCTCTCTCTCTCTCTCTCTCTCTCTCTCTCTCTCTCTATGTCTCTCTCTGTCTCTCTCTCCCTCCTTCCCTCTCTCTATTTCTCTCTCACTCTACCCTATCTGTCTCGCTCGCTTTTTATGTCTATCTATTTATATAAATTTTATATTTTTGTATCTTTCTCTCACCCTCTCCCTGTCTGTCTTTTTGCAATCTTTTTTATGTCACTTTTTCTCCTGTCAATATTCGTTTAAATAATATTATGTTGTTTTGTTGTATTCTTAATACGGCTCCCTCCTCAACGCTGATAACAAAAGAAGAAAAGAGAGAAAAGCTGTTGTCTTTTTTCTAATTCCAAACCCCAACATACAATAACACCGTTTATGTGATTTTCAATAATCCTAGGACAGAAGAAGTTAAGGCTTCCTCTAATAGTTAGAAATTTCGCATTATATGTAAATATCTTTTTCTTTCCTTTTTTAAGATGATGGATGATGATGATGATGATGATGATGATGATGATGATGATGATGATGATGATGATGATGATGATGATGACATTGTGTAGTTGCTGACGAAGGACTTTAGGAAACAAGCCCACAAAATAATTTTAAAAATAAGAACAACGTGTAGAATGCAAACCCACCCACAAAAAAACACACAACCTGGGACATGCGAAGGCATGTGAAACAAGTTTTCTGTACCACCTGACTGATTCTTTTCAATTTTATCTCTATTTTTTCGATATAACTTTAATATTCACATCTTCCACAAAAAAGGGAGAAAAAGGTTGGAAACAAAACGTGAATACCACGACGTCCGTCGGCCAAGTTATACCCAAACCGATAAGTAGGACGCTTGGACATAAAATCCGGCTCGGGAAAATTCCGCATAATAAAAATTGTTTCAGCTGGCCAGAAAAAAAAATGTTTAAAATTCCATTAGATCGGGGTGCCTCATTGCGAGCTGTCACAAACATACACGGCACCGGAAAATTTCTTATTTAACCGTTTAAAATTGTGACAGAAAGATATTAAATTTGTAAGGTACATATATGAGGACATATGCACTGAGAGAATTTTCTTATTATTTAACTTTTCTATTACAATCCCCTTTCTCAAAGATAAAGAAAGTCTATCTATACCACAAACGTTTTCCCTCAACGAGTTTTTTTTCTCACTGGAATAATTTGAGGACCCTTAAAGTCTGAATCTGTCTTCCAACGGAAATGCCTTTAATTATACATGTGCGGTACATCTATGAGGGCATGTGTACCGAGAACATTTTTTTTTTCATTATTAAAATTTCTAACTTTTCTATACACTCCCCTTTCTCAAAAATAAAAAGTCTATCTATACCGCAAACGCTCTTCCCACAACGGTTTTATTTTCATTGGAATAATTTGAGGACTCTTAAAAGTCTGAGTCTGTCTTTCAACGGAAATGCCTTTAATTATACCGTACATCTATGAGGACTTGTGTTCTGACAACATGTTTTTTCATTATTTACATTTCTAACTTTTCTATACAATCCCCCTTCTCAAAGATAAAGAAAGTCTATCTATACCATCAATGTTTTTCCAAAACAGTTTTATTTTCATTGGAATAATTTGAGGACTCTTAAAAGTCTGAGTCTGTCTTTCAACTGAAAGACCTTCAATTTTACGTGTATTGGGACTTGTGGTTCAAGAACATGTTCTTATTATTTACATTTCTAACTTTTCTATACAATCCCCTTTCTCAAAGATAAAGAAAGTATATCTTTACCGCAAACGTTCTTCCACAACGGGTTTTTTTTTCTTCATTGGAATCATTTGAGGACTCTTTAAGTCTGAGTCTGTCTGTCAAAGTAAGACATTCAATTCTACGTGTAAGGTACATCTATGAGGACATGTGCACTGTGAACATTTTCTTATTATTTAACATTTCTAACTTTTCTATAAAATCCCCCTTCTCAAAGATAAAGAAAGTCTATCTATACCGCAAACGCTCTTCCACAACGGGTTTTTCTTTTTCATTGGAATAATTTGAGAACTCTTAAAAGTCTGAGTCTGTCTTTCAATTGAAAGACCTTCAATTCTACGTGTATTAGGACATGAGTACTAAGAACATGTTTTTATTACTTAACGTTTCTAACTTTCCTATACAATTCCCTTTCTAAGATAAAGAAAGTCTATCTATACAGCAAACGCTCTTCCCACAACGGTTTGAAATAATTTGAGGACACTTAAAGTCTGAGTCTGCCTTTCAACGGAAATGCCTTTAATTCTACATGTAAGGTAATTCTATTAGGGCATGTGTACCGAGAACATTTTTTTTTCATTATTAACATTTCTAACTTTTCTATTACAATCCCTCTTCTCAAAAGTCTATCTATACCGCAAACGCTCTTCCACAACGGTTTTTTTTCCATTGAAACAATTTGAGGACTCTTAAAGTCTGAGTCTGTCTTTCAACGGAAATGCCTTTAATGCTACGTGTAAGCGTTTAAGAGAACAAGAAAGGGGACCAATGGTGCTGGCGACCTTGACTGTGGCGGATAAAACGCCTGAAGATAATAGATCAATTAAAGATCTTGTCCGGACCGGTCTGGCGTTAACTTCAGACGAGACGAAAAGTGGAAAACAATTTCAAATCGACCCCTCGAATTTCTTGGAGCATTTTTCAAAAAAGACTTGATCTTGTCCAAGATAAAGTTTTGATCTAGTCCAAGATAATATATGTCAAAGAAGTCTTGATCTAATCCAAGATAATCTATGTCAATAAAGTCTTGATCTAGTTCAAAATAATCTATGTCAAGAGAATCTAGATCTAGTTCAAGATAATCTATGTCAAAAGAGTCTTGATCTAGTCCAAGAAAATCTATGTCAATAAAGTCTTGATCTAGTTCAAGATAATCTATGTAAAAAAGTCTTGATCGGGTCCAAGATAATCTATGTCAAAAAAGTCTTGATCTAGTCCATGATAATCTATGTAAAAAAAGTATTGATCTAGTCCACGATAATCTATGTCAAAAAGTCTTGATCTAGTCCAAGATAATCTATGTAAAAAAAAGTCTTGATCTAGTCCAAGATAATCTATGTCAAAAAAGTCTTGATCTAGTCCAAGATAATCTATGTCAAAAAAGTCTTGATCTAGTCCAAGATAATCTATGTAAAAAAAGTCTAGATCTAGTCGAAGATAATCTATGTCAAAAAGGATTGATCTAGGCCAAAATAATCTATGTCAAATTTTTTTTTATCTAGTTCAAGATAATTTATGTCAAAAAAGTTCTTGATCTAGTCCAAGATAATCTATGTCAATAAAGTCTTGATCTAGTTCAAGATAATCTATGTCAATAAAGTCTTGATCTAGTTCAAGATAATCTATGGCAAAAAAGTCTTGATCTAGTCCAAGATAATCTATGTAAAAAAAGGCTTGATCTAGTCCAAGATAATCTATGTCAAAAAAGTCTTGATCTAGTCCAGAATAATCTATGTCGAAAAAAAATTCTTTATCTAGTTCAAGATAATTTATGTCAAAAAAATTATTGATTTAGTCCAAGAAAATATATGTCAATAAAGTCTTGATCTAGTCCAAGATAATCTATGTAAAAAAAAGTCTTGATCTAGTTCAAGATAATCTATGTAAAAAAAATTCTTGATCTAGTCCAAGATAATCTATTTCAATAAAGTCTTGATCTAGTCCAAGATAATCTATGTCAAAAAAGTCTTGATCTAGTTCAAGATAATCTATGTCAATAAAGTCTTGATCTAGGCCAAAATAATCTATGTCAATAAAGTCTTGATCTAGTTCAAGATAATCTATGTCAAAAGAGTCTTGATCTAGTCCAAGATAATCTATGTCAAATTTGTTTTATCTAGTTCAAGATAATCTATGTCAAGAGTCTTGATCTAGTCCAAGATAATCTATGTAAAAAAAAGTCTTGATCTAGTTCAAGATAATCTATGTCAATAAATTCTCGATCTAGTCCAAGATAATCTATGTCAAAAAGGTATTGATCTAGTCCAAGATAATCTATGTCAATAAAGTCTTGATCTAGTTCAAGATAATCTATGTCAAGCGTTTAAAATGAAAATGTGCTACGCATCTTGTCACGAAAAATCGGCCGTACGGCGTACGTTTTATGTCACGAAAGGGGGTTAAGTTGGCAGCTTTGTGGTGTTGTCTTTCTTTACGAAACGGCTAACGTGAAAACGTGTTTTTAATTGCTGTGGAAAATAGGGTAATAGGATAGTCCTATCCTACGTCAGCATCCCTAGAGAAATTATTAGGGTCAAGATAATGATGACAACATAATCGTTCTAATAAAATTGTGTCGCTTTGTGTATCTCTGTCTCTGTGTGTACTATAACTGCTTCCGTCTCTGTCTATCTGTCTGACGGTCTTCTAGTGTCTCTGTCTATCTGTCTGACAGTTTCCTAGTTTCTCTATCTGTCTCACTCTCTCTCACTTTCTTTTTTAACTTTCTGTCTGTTCCTCCCTGTCTCTCTTCCCTTTATTTGCTCGCTCTTTCTCTCTCTCTCTCTCTCTCTCTCTCTCTCTCTCTCCCTCCCTTCCTCCCTTTTTTCCCCTCTCACTCTATCTCTTCTTTGTCTGTTACCTGTCTCTGTGTGTCCCTTCCTCTCTCCCCTATCCCTCCCACTTCTCCTCTCTAGCTTTTCTTTTCCTTCTCTCTCCTCCTTATCTCCCCCCTATCCCCTCTCTATCTCTTTCCTTCCTCCTTTCTTTTACTCTTTTTCTCTTCTTATCCCGATAACAATGTTATTGAATATTTCAATGAGAATAAAACTAGTACATGTATTGGAACAACCCCTGACTTCGACACCACATCAGTTATTAATAAAATATCATTACTGCATTAACTAATGTATACCAGACATTAATATGACCGACTAAGACAGCAGTCCCTTGTCTCTGCTCATAAAATAGTCAGACGTAAGTCTTGGGACCCATCCACATTATTATTATAGCCTAGCCTTGCAGCTGACGTTGCACTTTAAGCAGTGAAGCCAACTGAGTTAATTTTTTACCGAATCTTTTTTAAGTTAAAAAAAAGGACTTAGATTTAGAACATAACATACAACACCTTACCCAGATCACTATTATATTTTGATGAAAATCCACAAATTTACGGACAATCGGCATCACCAACGAACTCAACACCTCTAGTACTTTAGTTGGAATGAGGTCAATATGAAACTTTATTGAGTAGCGTCAATGTCCTCTGGGTTTTCCCGAAGAGTCATATAACACGGTTCATATGAAACTCAAGACAACATACGGGCATTTCAAAGGACATCAATACATCATAGGATGATTCCAGTGAAAATAAAACAAGCATAGCGGGATTCCAGTGAAAATAAAACAAGCATAACGGGATCCCAGTGAAAATCAAGAATTACAAATCCTATTCTTCCGCGGATGGACGCGATTTTCGATGTTCTCCCATGTGTGCGATTATTGAAACTATTCCCAGAGTCATGTTACTGAGAGTGGGGTGGTTTTCAGAGAGGTATGGCAATCTCTATATCTCTCCTGGGGGTGTAGCTCTTTGGTCTTGGATATAATCTATCTTGTTGTTAACGTATCTTCCTCTTCTCTCTGGCCTTAGCTCCTAGATGTAGCTTTAGTTGCAGAGATTTGTTTTTTTTTCAAATAGCTCCCTTATCAAAAAAAAAAATCTTCGTTTTGTGTACTATTATTTATTGCTGCTACCATGTACTACCATAATTGTAGCGGCTATTGTTTATTATTATTATTATTATTATTATTATTATTATCTTTATTATTGTTATTATTATTATTATTAGTAGTAGTAGTAGTAGTAGTAGTAGTAGTAGTAGTAGTAGTAGTAGTAGTAGTAGTAGTAGTAGTAGTAGTAGTAGTAGTAGTAGTAGTAGTAGTAGTAGTAGTAGTAGTAGTAGTAGTAGTAGTAGTAGTAGTAGTAGTAGTAGCAGCAGCAGCAGCAGCAGCAACAGCAGGGCCTAGTAGCAGCAGTAGTAGTAGTAGTATTCTCGATATTGATTATTGGTGGTCTCCTGATATGAGTAATTCCTGAGACTATTCTGAGTGATAAAGGTACATCTTGGTTTTCTATGGTCCGAGGTCTGCAACTTGGCTATGTCAGGGCTGGCACCATCCAAGACAATGAACATGCTGCCGCACACAGACAGAGCAGGAGTACCAGAACTAATGGTTCATCTGAACACATTATAATGACACTGATGAATCAGTAGGGGGCGATATTGAACAAATAAATTTGCCCAATCTTGGGATCAAACAAGGCACCTCTCAATTCGAAGCCCAGAGTTCTATCCCACCACCTTTTGAGCAAATTGTCGAATATGTATTTATAGTTTTTTAAATTATATATGACTCAATAAAGCTGGTACTATAGATGAGCAATATCAACCAATCAAGTACTGCCATTATACGAGATACTAATAGTGACGATATCTTGACGACATCAAGACACAAATCCAGACATCTTCTACAGAAATCAACCACTGGGGACTTCAATATAACAGCATAATGGAGGGAAAACTGGGCTTATACTACACCAACAAGGGAACATAAGCTAAGGTTCAAAACAAACCATTTCAGGCTTTTGAAACCAGAAAACATTGGCTCATAAGGGGGCAAGGTAGCCCTGGAGTTAGAGCATCCGCTCCCAGTGCAGAGGGTCTGCGGTTCGAGCCCCATGCTCACGGACGTGCTTTTTACTTCCCATTGTTTCAGGGACTGAACAAGTCCCGATGTATCCTGTTCAAGGTGTCCGGTTGCTGTATAGGATCCTTCTTTAGACCTAGGAGACTCTAAAACTGGACAGAGCTATGCTTTCTTCGTTCAAAGACTGGATCATAACAACCAGCTTGCCAACAAGACATAGACGAACAAAATCCAATCTGCGTATGTGGCAACTCAGGGATTCACCTATGTGTACTCGATATAATGGCAGTCCTGAGACAACTGATCATATAGTCCCTCAATGCCCTATAACAAAACTTGAAGGAGGGTATGCTTTAGCTCAGGCTGATGATGATAGGACAATACTAATACTTTGGAAGTAGTTGAGTTGGTTTAACGTCCAACATAAGCACTATATAGACAATATTGTAGACGAGCCCTAAGACTGATGTCTGACAATTTCATGTGCTGCCACACACCAGACAGGGTGTGGATACCATGACTCCTGTCTCAGCCGTTCACATTATACTGACACCGACCCAACCAGTAGGGGGCGACATTGCAATGGCTCTAAACACAGACCTCCTGCACCGAAAGCCGGTGTTCTACCCTAGGGCTACCGCGCCCTCAGTACTTTGGAAATGCCAGACTGAACATGGAGGTAAGTGTAGCCATTTGATATAACCGCTACCATTATATGTAGAATCTTACCTTGGTAGGGCTACCATAGAGCCCAGCATTGGACAGGGCTCTCCCAACAGCACACTGGTACAGACTGCCATGGACTCAGAAATAGACATCAGGTTATAGCCGCCCTTTGAAAACAAAGCAAACAAAAAAATCATGCAGTACTGTTGTATGCTGTTTGTGTAATTTGCTGGAATGAACACTTTGGAGAAAGCTACATCGTAAAACATCTCTAAATGTTTATCAATTTGCTATTAAACCTCAGATTTCATAGCTGCCTGAAACATACTTCTTTGTCAATTTAATTGAGTGAACCTTTCACTAATATTTATGTCTGTTATGAATCTTGGTAAATCATTCACATGCTTCAAACTTCTGAGCTTCAATATATTTGTTACAATTTTTTTTTTTTAATTATTTAACCTGAAATAACAACAAAATGCTCACATACCTCTCTACCATCACACAGAATAAAACGGAGTATACCTTGTCATAAAAGAAGATTTTTAATACTCAATTGATCAAATTAAATCTTTTTGTTTTCTTCTTTGACTTTGAAAAACCTACATTCAATTTAGAAATTTCAGACAACTTGATGCAATTCATACAGTAAGGTTATAAATCAAATAATGATGGAAGTATGAGAGTTTTCACTCAAGAGATTTCTTCATGGTTTAACTTATTGCAAGCTGGCTTACGTTGTACATAGCAGGGGTTCTATTCAAGAGGTACCTGTTTGATATCTTGATCTGGAAAATTTATTTGTCCCATTTTCTGTAGGTACAATGTGACCGGATAAGACAGAAGTCTTAATAATTCTGCACTGTCTTTTTAAAACACAATATAAAATTGTCAGATAATAGTTTTGATACCCAACCATAATATAGCACACAGTTGTTGACATTGGATGTTAAGAAACACACCAACCAACCAACTTACCTCGAGAAGCAATGCTACTCTGCCATTGGCTAGTCCCATCAGCATGTGGGTCATGTGACCATAGCCCGCGGGAGTCACTCTGTAGTTGCCCTAAAACAAAGAAATACGAAAACATAGGAAAGATGCAAATAGAATTAGCATACTACTTATATCATTGTATCTTTACATTATAAAAGAAGTAAAGAGAAATTCACAAATTTGGTTGCTTCTATGAATAAATTCAATGGGGATGAAAGTTTTAAAATTTTAAAAGACATGGTTAAGGCATAGGAGACACACACATAGCTAACAGACAAGGGTTCAAAGCATGAGATACAATAAGAGTTAAAGACTGTTCACTGACTGAGTGTCTTTAACCAGAGTTACCTACCAGAGGATCTCCCACTGCAGCGTCAAATCCGGCACTGACAAGCACTAGCTCTGGGTTGAACTGGAATAGACAATGCATGGATGCTCAAGTTTTTAGAATCATTTATAAGATTTGTTAGTTGTTTTTGTTTTTTTTGTTTAGCGTCGAGCATCAGCACTGTGTATGCTATATTGTGGATGACTAACATCTAACAATTTTACAAATCAGTAAAGGATGAAATCGGACAAACAAAAAATAAATTCATTCAATGTTTTGAAACTGGAACCTCCCAACTGGGGAAAACCAATGCTCTTCCACTTGCACCACATGGAGGCTGCTACAGTGGGAAGTGTGGCATTTCCATGATCTTTACAATTCTGAAAACGATCACCTGCAGTCCATAGCAATTATCTCTGTGGCTGCCAAGGCTCTAGTTAACTTATTCAAGTCACAACTTATTCTCCAGAATATGGTCAAAGGGAACTAAGAAAGGTTGGTTCCATGTTCTTAAACACAGCCTTGGGGAAGCAAAAGTTATGGTCCTGATTGTACTAGGCAAAAGGCATTTGAGAATAATTTTTGCTGCCATTATTTTCCTTTCCCATTTTTACTATGCAACTAAGGAACTAATAATGCTAGGAGAAATGGTTTACTAGAAAGTAAAGTCTCCCTTTAGAATGAATTATTGCTTGCTGGTAAAGTGCCAACAATGATATTGCAAATAAGACTAACACACACAAATTTTTTTTTTTTTTCATTATTGTAAATATGGATTTTGAGACTTATTTTCTATAACATACAGATTGAGCCCAAAGTAAATAGATATGAATGTTTTATTTTCCAAGCAAACAATCAACTTTGTTGGAAGAAGTATCCTGTAAGAAAAAATTATTTAGAACTGCTTGTTCTCATAAAGAAATGACATAATATTTTTATATTTATATTAACCATTGCCAAAAAATCTTAATAAAATCCAATGCTTAAAAAAAATCTAAAGACTTTAAACATCCTGATTAGCCCGTGAAAAATATTTTTTTCAATATGCTTTGATGTATTTTCTTTCATACTCAAACCCTAGAAATGTTACTTTTTTAGCTGAATATGCCTTTTAATTCCTAACATTAAAGCAATATAATTGTTGGCATATAACAGAAATATTAAGATTAGAGAAGCTTAAAAAACTAACAGATGGGCTAGGCTTATTCTTAAAAGCTACGCGTACATACCTGATAAGCAATGGGCATGATAATCTGTGTGAAGGCTGTGATGTACTCTGCATCACCCATTCTTCCCTGAAATTTCAGATAAACGCTGTAATGACAATTTTAATGAGTTTTTGTCTTTCTTAAAATTGTTTTTATGATCTGGAAATAAATCTTACTTTGTTCTTCGACCACAGCTCTTGCAGGCCACTTCATTGTAGATAAAAAAGATGCAAAAGCTGAATCTTTTTTTTGTTTTGTTTTTTGTTATTTAATTGGCTTTGTAGAGTTTGTTTTTTGTTGTTGTTTCTTTTTTTTTAAATATTATTTCTGGAAGGGGGTGACGGTTGAAACTGAAGTCCCATATGTTGTGAAGAGCATAAATATATTCTGAAAGAATAACATCAATTTCAATTTTTTTAAACATTCACCTTTTTATTTTTTTAAATCATGTACACCAGACTAGGCTATTCTAATAGTATAACATCAATTTCTTAAACATCAACTTTTTATTCGGTGTGGAATCACATCAGGCTCTTCAAAAAGTAAAGCATCAACGTAATTTTTTTTAAACACCAACTTTTTGGTTGGTTTGGAAAACCACTTACACCTTTCAAGGCCATTCTAAAAGAACAACACCAATCTAATTCTTTGAACCACATACACAAAACTAGGATATTCTAAAAGAATAACATCAATCTAAATTTTCCAACCACATATACAAAACAAAGATATTCTAAAAGAACAACATCAATCTAATTTTTTCAACCACATATACAAAACTAAGATATTCTAAAAGAACAACATCAATCTAATTTTTTCAACCACATATACAAAACTAAGATATTCTAAAAGAACAACATCAATTTAATTTTTTGAACCTCATATACAAAACTAGGATATTCTAAAAGAACAACATCAATCTAATTTTTTCAACCACATATACAAAACTAAGATATTCTAAAAGAACAACATCAATCTAATTTTTTGAACCTCATATACAAAACTAGGATATTCTAAAAGAACAACATCAATTTAATTTTTTGAACCTCATATACAAAACTAGGATATTCTAAAAGAACAACATCAATTTAATTTTTTGAACCTCATATACAAAACTAGGATATTCTAAAAGAACAACATCAATTTAATTTTTTGAACCTCATATGTTCCGTCTTAAAAACCACTTACACTAGACCAGTAAAAACCACTTACACTAGACCAGTAAAAACCACTTACACTAGACCAGTAAAAACCACTTACACTAGACCAGGCTATGTTGACGTTGTAGCCCAGCCCCGCGCCCGCCCCACATCTGTCCAGGTTGCCGTCCTGACTGCCTGGGAAGAAGAAGCCGCCGTCAAACCGGTGCAGGGAAATGTACAGCACACTGAGTTGTACAGATATGGGAAGAAATAAAAAATGAAAGTAAAATTTCGTTACAAAGATTAATGGTAGAGTTTACAGGAATACAAAGAAATAAAATATGAAAGTCAAATTTCGTTACAAAGATTAATGGTAGAGTTTATATTATAATGAATAGAAGAAGTAGAGTTTATAGGAATACAAAGAAATAAAAAATTAAAGTCAAATTTCGTTACAAAGATTAATGGTACAGTTTATAGGAATGAGAAGAAATAAAAAATGAAAAGTATCATTTCTGCACAAAGATTAATGGTAGAGTTTACAGAAATAAAAAATGAAAGTATCATTTCTGCACAAAGATTAATGGTAGAGTTTACAGGAATGAGAAGAAATAAAAAAATGAAAGTATCATTTCTCCACAAAGATTAATGGTAGAGTTTACAGCAATAAAAAGAAATAAAAAAAATTAAAAGTAAAATTTTGGCACAAAGATTAATGGTAGAGTTTACAGCAATACAAAGAAATAAAAAATGAAAAGTATCATTTCTGCACAAAGATTAATGGTAGAGTTTATAGGAATGAGAAGAAATAAAAAATGAAAAGTAAAATTTTGGCACAAAGATTAATGGTAGAGTTTATAGCAATAAAAAGAAATAAAAAATGAAAGTAAAATTTCGTTACAAACATTAATGAAAGTATCATTTGTGCACAAAGATTAATGGTAGAGTTTACAGCAATGAGAAGAAATAAAAAATGAAAGTATCATTTCTGCACAAAGATAAATGGTACAGTTTATAGGAATGAGAAGAAATAAAAAAAAATTAAAAGTAAAATTTTGGCACAAAGATTAATGGTAGTGCAGGTAATACATAAATCATTTCACAAAGTCACAGCTAAAGTAACTGAAAGTATGTATAAATGGAAAACCTCATGTTTTGTAAACGTTATGAATACATATATGTACAAATATGAATTTATTAAAACATATTTATTGTAAACGTTATGAATACATATATGTACAAATATGAATTTATTAAAACATATTCATTTCTTTAGAATAATAGCTCTAAGCAAAAGAAAATGTATGTGTTCATAGTGAATAATAGTTATTTAGGTAGCGCATCCTTAAAAGTAGATAGCTTATGTTTCTGTCAGCACAACGGGATGGGATTCACAATCAAGCCTTAAATTATGTTAGTTCAGAGTAAAACCTGGAGGCTTACCTGGGGTCTTCATAAAATTGATGCTGTGTTGCATTCCCATGATGTATATCCCAATCGAGAATCAAAATTCTGTGGAACATAAAAGTAGCATCCATCATTTGAAGACAAAGGTTTAATCTAAGTCAAATTTCATAATGAAAATGATAAATAATCGGATCTAAATTTTTATTAAAATATATAATGTGGATTTTTGTCAAAGAACATTATAATTTGTTATAATTTACTTCAGTTTATTTTACTACACTATATCAAAAGAAAAAGGAGAAGGGAAATTAAAGTTAGAGCAAACCTAAATTCACCTCTCACAATAAATAATACAAAATTTTTAGAAAACTTTGCAACCAGCAGCTAAAGCAGGGCTGGAACTTGCATTCTTTTGATTAGAAAGCATCCGTTCTACCCTAAGATCATAATGTCCCAATTTAAGCAACACCAAAGCAGTACTCCATGAGCAACACACAATCGGTTAGAAATGTATTTGTTCAATTGTGTCCCCTACTAGTTGGATTGGCATCACTGTAATGTGACTGGCTGAAACAAGATTCATTATATAAAATTGCTAGACATTTGGGATCCATCCACAATACAGCCAACATTGTGCTGACGTTGAACACTGAGCAACAAACTCAAACCCAAACCCTCATTTAAGCGGTGGCTGTTGAGCTGTTGTTTTTTACTCACCTTTTGAGGCCAAAGTGATGCTGTGCAAACTTTGCTGCCACTGCCACATTGTTGAAGAAACAGAAGCCCATGGCTTTGGTGCACTCAGCATGATGGCCTGGGGGTCTGTCAATAAGGAACGAGATGCTGCAATTTATTCCACTTTGTTGGATAACAAGAGAGCAAGAGATATTCAAAGAGCAGAGGCGTCTTCATTTTATCTTAAAATAAATCTAACATTTTTTTTCTGTATGCGAACATCATTTTCTTTTTTAACCTTTTCACATCTCATGTTTTTTGGTCTACCCTTGTGTGCGCACTATTTTGGGGAATTTTCAAAAATTAAAAACAGTAAAAGCTTTGATATTTAATAATAGTTCAAATAGAAGGTTTACAGATCAATATAAAAAGGTGCTGGAACAAGAGCATACATATCAACCCGCACAACATGTGTGGCGCCTCATGCGAAAAAGTAACTCTTTATGAATTTAAATTCCCATTGTTTGAAATCAAAAAGTTTAAAGAGACACAGACTGGATAAAAAGAATAGAAATCATTTTATCAGTTAATAGATTCTATCTTAACTACCATGCCACAACTGAACCCATTTAAAAAGTAGTTAATGTCCACGCATCATTTCGCTCTTTCCACTATTTTTTTTTTTTTTAAATAATAGTCAATGCATAGCTCTTTTGAGCACATGCTTCTATTTTTAGAAGAGGCAGGAAATTGCATACCTCCAGACTGTTGTTAAAAGAAAAAATAGGTCTAATTAAAGATAATGTGAAGAAGAAACGATTAAACATAAGCAAAAAACAATAACATTAAATTTTTACATGACTAACCTGACAATAGCAACTCCACTCTGCGTCTGAGGAAGGTGAGGGACAAAACAATTAGTATTGAGACCAAAGGTCCTCTGTTAACACAGGGAGGTGAAAAGTACCGATTTACCATGAAAGAGGAAGAAGGGTGAGCAAGGGAGAAGTTGAGATTTGTCTTTCAAAACTAATACTTATATTATACAGAATGTGTCAAAAGTGCTATTTATGCTATACAGTCGATCAAAGCTGACATTGATCTATCAAAACTGATATTAAATTATTTCAGAGTCTGTGAGAGCTTATTTTTGCATTATGCAGTCTATTTAAACTAATATTTATATTCTATTGGACCTGTCCAAGTTAATATTTATGTTCTATACAATCTGTCAAAGCTAACATTTATGTCATATAGAATGTGTCAAAGCTAATATTTATTTATTTTATATAGAATCTGTGAAAGCTAATATTTATGTTGTATAAAAACTCTGAAAGCTAATATTTATGTTTTATAGAATCTCTCAAGGCTAATATTTATGTTTTATAGAACCTGTCAAGGCTAATATTTATGTTTTACAGCCTGTCAAAGCTGATATTAATTTTATGTTATACAGAAGCTGCCAAGTCTGATATTTATGTTATACAGTTCTTTTAAAAAAACCAAACAAAACAAAAAAAGAATAGTTGTAAACTACCTAGCAACCAACCATCAATTGAAATAATTCTTTTCAGTCACACTAGGCCAGCTAATCAAAACTCCAGCTGTGACTAATGTTTCTTCATGTTTAAAAATTCATGTTTGTATCTTGTTTTTATAATTTTAAAAATTACATACATGTGACAAACTTTGCCTATTATTATAATTATTCCCTATTAACTAACTAAACTTTTTTGCGGAAGTAAAAATATTAAACAGGAAATTAATTAAGAATTATTACACAAATATATTAGCCCCTTCGAGACCAACAAGACATACCTAGTCATGTTTTGCTTTTTAAATAATCTGAATTTACGTCATCAAAGGGTTAAAGAAAAAAACAACTTACCTGTTTGGTTAAAATTGCTTCCACCAGGTTGAGCACGCTGCCACAGGAAAGGAGTGCACAGTACAGAGATTTCTGTCGGGTTAGAAGAGAAATATGAGTTAGTCACAAACAATTACAATCAATTCAGGCTTTATGAAATTATTATTATTATTATTATTATAATTATTATTATTATTATTATTACCATCATCATCATCATCATCATCATCATCATCATCATCATCATCATCATCATCATCATCATCATCATCATCATCATCATCATCATCAT
>RQTK01000146.1:578904-597288 GCA_003991915.1 Elysia chlorotica
TCTTTTTGTTCCATGGTCTCTGTGACAACCAGGTCCTGAATGTAGTCCTCCCTAAAGAAGTGCATGGAGACAGGCATAGATATATGATCAAGATAGTTTTTGAGATTTATATATAGATAACCATGCTTGGTTTTAAGGTTGGGTCTAAAAATTTCTGACTTTGTTTTTATAAGAAAAATCCAACTTTTGGCATAAGAATTTTTCTGGATCAGTTTGAAGAGAATAGAAATATCAATTTTAGTATGATCTTTAAATGAGAAGTGGTCTAAAAACAATGCTTTAAGTAGCAGTGCAAACGTAGGTGTAAAAACACATGATACATTGAATCTGGTTAAGACAAAGCCTTTGTAAGATACACTATGGCATTATATAATGTGGTGGAGATTTTACATAAATCAACCTAAACTTGAATCTAAAAACCAATTGACTTACATGAAATTAAAGTATTCTTGCTTTTCTGCATTTTTCCTAAAACTTTAAATAAATATTTAGACCAAAGCAATTATACACTCATTACATTTTTACAGGGTTAAAGTGCATTGTTCTTATTTTATTAACTTAAACGATAAAAACAAAATATTGCAAAAATTGACAAGGATAAACACTCACGTATGAATCCACAGAATCTCTTCTTTCTTGGCCAATCTCGACTGATAATGATTTACAGGGAAAAAAAAAAAAAAAAAACATAAAATGAGAAAATCATCTTTTATGAATCAGATAATAAAAAATAGTTCATGCTTTAGAGAGTGACGGTCTGAACAAGATTATCCATGAACTTTACTACTCTACATTTTTTCTCTGGAAATTCATGACTTCACTCAATCTCAAAAAGTCTCTCCTGACCATTAATTAGTAATATATTATGTTCTGGATTTTGCACAAAAGCAAGACAACTTTCAGTAGTAATAACGAAAAACATCATCAACTCACAAGAGTGTCTGGGGGAGGGAGGGGGGCGGCAGCAGTTTGCTCAAGGAAAAGGCCATGGCCATTGGTCTCCTAGCCGGAAGGCACCCAGTTCAAGCCCACAATCGACCATAATTTATTTGTCGAGCTCGCCACCTGCTGGTTGTATTGGTGTCATCTGTATAATGTAATCCACTACTAAAGGAGGAGTATCCTTGTACTGTCCTGTACGTCACAGCAAGTAAAATTATCAGACATTAGTCTTGGGACCTTCGTCATTATTTAACATCCTCCTCGGAAACGTTGAAGAAGTAAAACTAGAAAAACTTTTCCCACCAAGCAGCGCATTTATATTCTATAACTCACAGGAACTCTCAGCAGGCGTTTCAGCAGCTTCAACTCCGAGAGCCTGGTGTAGATGGCGCTGATTCTGTCTGGCTGCTCAGGATGGCCACTATAAGATACGACTTTATTAGTACACATGGGAAATGTGGCTTGGTTATAGAATAACACAGATACTGAGATACATGTACAGTATACTCACAGATTACAAAACATTCACATATAGGTACTCACACATACACACACACACAATTGACATCCTATGACGAGGAGACAAGTACAAACTGATTCACATTGACAAAAACACAGATGCTGAGATACACGTACAGTATACTCACAGCATTCACACATATATACACACACACACAATTGACATCTTATGAGGAGAAGTCAAGAATAAACTGATTCACATTGACAAAAACACACATGTAATTCAATTGACAAAAAAGGAAAAGAATAAGGAGAAGAAAAAAATGAAGAAAAACACAAGAATGAACTAATTTTTCACATACATACATATTAAAATCACAATAGTGCAGCCTGGTTGTGACTGAATTAAAAGTAATATAATTACTTTGAAGGACCAGTATATATGAAAACATTTATGAATATAAACCTTAAAAAAGTGTACATACTCAAGCTTGTGAGCTCTCATATTTGCATCAAAGACATAACTGCTCCTGAAATGGATATAAAATTGGTTTGATATGAAAGCATATCACCAAAGAATGCTGTGCTAAAATATAAGTAATTTTTTGTTTTAAATCAAAAGATCAGCAATGTAATACAGAATAAAACAATGATTTCTTGTTGTCGACCAATTATATAAAAAAAATAGGTAAAATTATATTAATTTACACCAGCATACAACCTTTTTCCATAACAGCATTGCTTGTCTATCTATGTCTCAATTTTAATTCTTTAAAACAAATTAAAATGATGTGTATATCATAAAAATGTTATGAGAGAGAGAGAGTGAGAGAGTGAGTGAGAGAGAGAGAGAGAGAGAGAGAGAGAGAGAGAGAATAAGAGAGAGAGGAAGAGCATAAACGAAAGATAACAGCAGATAATCAATGCTTTTTACAATTGTTTTTCGGGTAAGAGCCAAGATTACTAATGTTGCTGGATTATCCAACAAAAATTTCTCCTGAGGATGATTATGACAGTTTACCTGACAAATCTCATGTTAGTTGTGTTCGCAGTACTTCTTGGAGCCATTTACTCATTCTTATTTCAACAATTTTTTTTTTTTAGTTCACAAACAAAATATGTACAGGCTGCTCGAGTTCTAAGTGCAATGCAACTTCATAAATTGTAATGTAGGTAAGAAGAAGGAAAAAAATGAAGGATAAATTGCACAAAAAAAAAGCACCAACCTTGTGTCTGACACCGACAAATCTGTTTCTCTGATTAAACTCTGGATGATTTTTCCAAGCCTCTCTGTTTCACTGCTGTCTTGGGTGGGGAAAGCGTCTAATTCAAATACGTCTGGACGATTTTCAGGGGTGCTGAACTTAATTCCATTCCTGCTCCACGTAGATGTAAGGAATCAAAACATGAAAAATAAAAAAAAAGCCAATTTTAAGGTTTATGGTAACAACTTCAAAGAGGTTGTAGCCTCTCTAAAATAATTTTTTTTCTCAGTGAAAGTTTTATAATATTAGTAAGCAAATTTTTTACACACTTTAAGACAAAATTTAAAGAAGGTATAGCTTGAGGAAACTTATAAGTTAGTCTTTGTCAAATTTGTCACAATATTTAGATATATTAAACAACTTAGCCTAATGTCTAGAAAGGTAGTCAATTGTACTGACAATGATACAACCAGCAGAGGCCTTGGTGGCTTGATCATGATTTGAACCCCTAGATCTATAGCATCCAACTCTCAAACCTAAGGATTACTACGTCCCCGCTAAATAACTAAGCAAAATCACTATATTTATAGCAAAAATCAATTTAAAACGTTTACCCTATAAAAATTGCTAGAAATCAAATAAACAAAAAAAAACTAAGGAAAAGACTTTATTTACACGGGTGGCATGTTGTTGACGTCGGGAAATGGGCAGAGCTGTGACCGGATGTTCGTTTTGTAGTGGGCAAAACAGTTCCAGAAGGGCCTAAGAACCTTCACAACGTTCAGAATGGTACTCGTTATACTGGGGAGGGAGTAAAATTTTTTTTTTTTTTCAAAATCATTCAGAGACATAAGCTGAGCTGGGTCATAACAGAAATTGCTCAATAGTGTAGAGATAAGATGACAAATATGTGGAGAAAAGGTGTATGTGTCGTGAGATGTAATTTTATTTTCATAGTAAAATAGCTATTCTGATGGCAAACTTTATGCTGGGCATACTATTACTTTTCTTTATTTTTCGATTCTCGGGTTGTAAAAGAGATATCACAGATGATGTACAAAAAAGGTACGAAAACTTTAATTCAAACTGAAGGAAATCAGCTTTAAGGTTCCAAAATTATTGCACAGTTAACGAGCATGCGGGTCAGAAAAAGAAAATATATTAAATATTTGTAATACATGTTTGCTTTCTAGAAAATTGTAAGAAAATCCTTAAATCTATAAATTATGTAGGTTTACATCTTAACTTTCCATACTTTTTTTTTCACTTGAACAAACTTCACAACACCACAATACAGACACTTGTACCTGTCCGAGGGTTCCCCTGTTTGTCTGAGCATAGGACACGGGTCTTGTAGTAAGGAGCGGAGGGTAAGGGCACACCCCTCCGCAAGTGACGGAATGCAATAGCCCCCCTACAAATGATAAAAATTAAATATAGATGAATAACAGAAAAACCAAAAAGAAAGAAAAGTGTGTATCTCTCTGTTATGAAAAGTATTAGAACAAAAAAGAAGGTTTGATATTAATTGATATAAGGTGCTGAAAAGGGAATATGAAAAATACAAGTTACAGTTCACATTGATTTTTTAACGACTTGATAACATATCCTATGCAAAATTATGCTTAAAAGTATCATTATGCCCTCATACAAGTATAAGGTTCAAATTTACATTTTTTTAATTAAACTTGTATTACTTAACAACTTAAAAGATCTTGCTTGAGTCCTTTTTGTAATACACACTTTTGTAATAAAACGAAAATTCAGTCTGGAAAAAAAAAAAACAAGATAGATGCTAAAAAAAAAAAATGCCCTTGTCTGTCTTCTCTCTATTGTATTTTTTTGTCGCATAAGCTTCAAATATAGATCTTTTCTAGCACAGTTTTGTTCACTCACCTCTCTAGCCCTCAAACTCTGTTGTTATGACCAACTAAAACTTTATATATATATCAGTGTTGCAAGAATGCCCCAACTTTACCTCCTTGATTGTTTGTTGATGTTGTTTAGCATCAAGCATCAGCACTAAATTGGCCATATTGAGGACAGGGCTGGAGGTAAAGTTGGGGCTGTCTTGCAACACTTATATAGTAATAGTTTTAATTCAGTCATAACAACATAATGAGAGGACTAGAGAGATCAGTGAACAAAGCCGTGCTAGGAAAAGTCTGACAATTTTACATGCTGCAAAAAGAGGATACAGGGAGACCTAGACTCCTGTATGAGCCGGTGACATTATACTGACACCGACCCAACCAGTAGGGGATGGAATTGGGACAAATAAATTTTTCACTGATCATGGCTTTTAAACCAGACCTCCCGCCGATGGGGATACCAACAATCTACCCCCATCCCCGGCCCTCTCCCAGCCCCAAAGCCAACCTTACCTCCAGTTCGACGCACACTCGTCCTGTGGCCAGGGCCATCATATGGTGTGTCATGTGGGCGTACATTGCTGGAGTCAGAAGCATCTGACCCTGATAAGCAGACAAAAATGAGAAAAGTGCTAGTACTTTCACTGTGGTGGAATGCGAGGTAGAGACAGTGATATAAAGATATATGTACATATTTATATCCAGATAAAGAGGGACAAGGGGAGGTGGGGGAAGAAGGAGAGAGAGAAAGAGAGAGAGAGAGAGAAAAAGAGAAAAAGAGAGAAACATACAGAGAGACAAAGAACCATAGTGTATGTCTTTATCTATATTTTACATATGTTGATTTTTCTTTTTTCTTTTTTTTTTTTATATTACTTCGAGTATCTTTGATAACCTTAACCTAAAGAAACAAATTAATGTGAGAATAAAGCACGTCAAGGCACTGCTTAAATATAATATATCTTAAAATTTGAAGAATAAAATGTAAACATTGAAATCACACACAAAACTTTGCAAGACGTTAAGTTTATGCAAAACAGATAAAAGAAAAAAAAATTAAATTTAATAAACAGATAAAGGGCACTGATATTTTAGGTACAACACATGTTAGTAAAGGAGATGAATAATGACAATGACACACAATACAGATAATGCAGGAGGGATAAAATAAAATTCACTTCTGATTAGCAAAAATGTTGTGTTAGGATAAAAAGAAGAAAAACCAGAAACGTTCATAAATGGAAATAGTGAAGTATCAATCCAGATCTACCCAGAGAAAATTTTACACTTTTTTTTTAAGATTTCAGGGTGTTAAATGATCAGAGTTTCAGGATTTGTTATGTACAATGTAGTTCTTCAAAATCACTCTATATGTTCCTCATAAAACCTAGACTACAGCGGTACTGCTGGTTATTTTTTTATAAATAATTCTTTGAGTTGCATACAGTGTGTTCTCAGTCTCATTTGGTAAAATATTCCAGGATTTTTTGGGGGGTCAAATTTAACCTTTGATAAGTTTCTACTTTTCACAGGTTTCTCAAAGAATTTTCCGGGAAGGTTAATTTAATCTAAGTAGATTTTGCACTTCCTAATCTGCCTCTCCTAAAAAATCAGATTTGCTCTAGTTAAATCATCACTAGGGTTAAAGGTATTTAGCCATTTAGACGTAAACATATCTAAGTGTATTTTACCTTTGTATCTATCTTATGGCAAGGTTAAAATAAAATGTACCAGTATCTTTCCTATTAACTAAAGATTAACAATAGTAGTAATAAAAAAATATGCCATTCTCTCTTTTTTGTTTGTTTCAAAATTTAAAAATATTAGATACATGATTCTGCTAGTGACAAAATCATGATGTCTAGCAGTCTATTTCTAATACCTTCTCATCTCCGATAGCAGCATCAAAACCACTGCAGACCATCACAAGTTGGGGGCTAAACTAAACAAGTGATACAAAATAAGGTGTTAAGAGCCAAGAAAGCAATGAAACAATACCAAGTAGCACAATGCATGCTGTTTCAATTTTAACCCTTACTTCATCATGTCTATCAAGGTCCTATCGTTTCATATTCCCTGAAAGTTTTTGTTTTACTTCTTTTTCACTCCTTGTGAAAACTTAATAAAACTGTATTTAAATTTGATCTTTTTAGATCATAAAGCATTAGACCATCTATAATTACTTGCAGTAAGTATGCAAACAAGCTTTTTGTTTCTCAGGCGAATGCAGTCGATACAACCATGATGCAGTAAGGGTTAAAAGTACATTCAGAGGCAAAAGGTATAGAAAAAGTCATTGGGAATCAACCAGTTTACCTCCGGACACCCCAAAGCGGCATCATATCCTGAGGCAATCAGAATCAATTGTGGGCAATACTGGGGCAAGGATGATAGAAGCATTTTTCAATTCCTCAAATCAATGTCAGAAATAATTTTGTGTCTTTGCTATAATGCCTTGTATTATGATGAGATTGTACTTTAGAAAGGAAATTTAAAAAATAACCTGTCAAAGAACTTAGGGGGTACCTTTAAAAAAAAATTAATACCATTAGTCAAAGAACTTAGGGGCTACCTTTAAAAAAATTAATACCATTTACATTGTTATTAAACAATAATTAAAAGAATATTCTACATCAGAGAAATGGTCTGAATAGCCAATTTCTAGCAAATAAAATAGATAAAAAAACTTTCAATTTTTTTTTTTTAATTCTCAAAGACAAAAAGAGTTTGATCACAATAATTGTATGATTTTGTGAACATCCGAATCTATTTACAGGCCTTTTAAACTCCTATTATCATGATACCCTTCAAAGTCTCAGAACAATATTGTTTGTGCCTACTGAGCTTTGTAATAAGCATTGAAGAGGATTATGAAAGAACAGATTAAGCTCTCCAGTATCTATTTTGCAGTTCTGTAATGATTTCTAGGACTTAAGATACTGAAGGTCAAATCACGTATATTATTACTAGGTTTTCTAATATAGAAGGTCAAATCACCAAATCAATCAAGGGTACAGTAGAATAAAAGTGATCTATTTCTGTTTTTCATTCTTGTCTGAGTTAGGGCAGGCTCACACTTAGAGATTATTTTTCCTGAATCCACTCAAAATAGTTACGATGTAATGTAAAAAGTTCTACCCATATCCAATACTACGATGACATAGCAAACTTTGACTCTTCCTTCTCTAGTGATTTTGTCTAGTATTTTTTGAAGCTCCATATTATTTTTTTCTTCATTGTCGAAAAAAAAAAAAATTTGAAAAGATTGGTGAAAAAGTATCCATGGTTTCTAACATATTAGCAGACTTACCTCATATGCCAAAGGAAGTATGAGTTGATGAAGTATAGACAGATAATCTGAATCTTCCATGCCAGTCTAATAAAAGAGAAGCAAAAATCTATATCACTTTCAGTACAAAACACATTAACCTTTTCACATCCATGATTTTAAGCCTATTCCTTGTGTGAGCACAATTTTTGTGGAATTTTAAAAAATTGTAAAAGGTAAAATCTTTGATATTTACTATTTTGAAATGGAAGGTGTGCAAATCAAAACAAAAACGTGCCAGTACAACAACATGTGTGTGGGATGATGGGAAACTCAAAAGGTTAAATGTAGAAATCAAAACTGGGATGTATTTGTAACTGAATTCATGAAAAGTTGAAATAATTAGTGAGATGCTTTTTTTATGCCAAGGTAAGTTGAGACAACTTAATTTCAGAAATTTGAAATTGAAAAGAAAACATTGCTCATTAAAATTATGAACAGTTGAGCGTTTTGGGCAAAGAAATCAAAGCAAAATGTCCCCACCCTCCCCTTCAAATACCAAAAAAAAAAAAAAAAAAAAATGTAGCAGTCATTATCAAAATTTCAACATCAAATGAACATAAAACTATACTGCTGATCTTTTTAAATTGAAGCTTAGATGTCAAAAGATCCTTTTATGGAGAAAAAAAAAAACAGAAACAAAACAAAACAAAAAACCATTAAAAATAACTATTCTCTGTCTAAATATTCTAATTGAAAAAAAAAAAACACACAAAAAAACAATTTAAGATAGTTCATTTTCTTCCACCTCCTCACCTTGTTAAGGGGAATGTTAACATTGAAACCTTTGCCTTTATCCTTCCCAATGCAGTCATAGTCAGACTCTCGCAGATTGGGCCAAAAACGACCATATTCATAGCGGTGAATGGAGATATAGAGAACCCTGTTGACGATAAAAGAAACACATGTTTTGATTGGAGTAACCATATAGATGACTAACTAACTCTATCGAATGTCTTTTAATGCACAAATTAAAAATCCCTTCACTTTTTAATTTTGGGGCCTAATTTTATAAAAAAAAATTTTAGTTTTCTAATGTATAAAACAAAAAATATAAGTGCAGTCTATATGCAGGGCTGTATGCATATTTTCTATTGTATGTAAAGTTTTAGTGCACCTGACAACACTTAAAAACAATAATATCAACTAACTTGTAACGTATTTTAGTTTACAATAACAAAAAAAATATAGACAAAATGACCTCATCGTAAGGGATTGTATATCTGGAGGTACTTAAACATATAAGAGAATAATTCAGAAAGTATTTTGTAAATCAGTGTCTTAACAACAAGCCTCTATAACTCATTTAAAATAATCCAAAGAACAAATTAAGTATATTTCATTCTCTATAATCAAAAACAAGTGTTTAAACTAAAATGAATCTATATATTTTTTTTTAACAATTTCACTAAATGAGTTAAGTTGCTGTTCAGACTTAGCTGCAAAAAAACCACCAAAAAATCATATATCTACAAATTTATTAAAACTAGGACAAAGTTTGAACAGAATTGGTAAAAATCCCTTTGTTTCAGAATGAAATAAATCCATTTACTGAGTATGCAACAAACACATTTGCTTTGAGTCAAATTTTTTAAAGATGAGGATATCAGATAAAACAAACCTTGGATCCTCGTAAAACATCTGTTGAACTCCTTGGCCATGATGCACATCCCAATCTAAAATCAGAATTCTGAAAACAAAATCCACAAGCAATGTTTCAGAACAAAATTAAAAACTTACTAAACTCGTTTTCAAATTGGTAAAAAAAAATTTTAAAACAAGTTTTCCCTTACATTTTTTATGAACAGAACAGCAGGTGCAAGAGCAGTTGAGTATGATTAAGAATGCCATAAAAAATCCATCCCCGACTTAAACAAAAAAAAAAAAAAAAAAAGATGACATATCAATTTATCAATTTAGTCTAATTTAATTCCTGCTAACATAAAGTGTATAAGTCTCTCATTTTTACTCAGGGCAGTTAAACTTTCATAACTATATTGACTAAATGACAAACTTCAATTAATTTCTTACCCTATATTACTAAGTACCTGTCGTAATTATTAAATGTATGGATTTATTAACCTCAAGCTATGTTATGTATCTGTTGGAGGGGTAACTTAAATCTATATTTTGTTTGGGATGTAGCTCTGAATTTGAAAGATGGAAGCATCAACACTTATAAGTCCCTCTTCCATCACAAAACCTTTTGAGTATGTGTTAAATATCATTTGTCTTGCATGTTTAGACCACTAAATGCACCTCTAACTCTTTCCCTGGGCACTCAGATTAATATCCATAAAAATCTAGACCGCTCATTCGGCTTTCAATGTCGTATCTTATATTTTTCTCTTGCAGGGACAGCCAACATAAGCTTACTTGTCTAAGCCTCCGTCCAGCATGACCTGTGCTGCCACTGCCACGTTGTTGAAGGTGCAGAAACCGTTGAACTCGTTTTCCATACCATGATGGCCTGGTGGTCTGAATTGCGGGAGGAGGGCACAGGTAAAAAAAAAGGCAATGAATTAATCACATAACATTCAGATACAAGAAAAAAAAATGTAGTTCTGAGCCACATTAGAAGCCCAAACAAACAAGAAAAAAATCTAGATAACACTATTGATTTAAGATGTAATTTATGATTTAACCTGTAATTATTTTAATTTTAAGAGTCCAAAAAATATTTTGTTTCTATTCTGAAGATGGCAAAACCTCTCTTTATCATTTTAAGATAAATGTATTGTGGTTATTGTGCAATACATGAAAAATTAGGACTGACTTTGAAAAAAAAACTTGGTTTTATTTACCCAATAATAGCTTCCGACCTCTGGCTTTGATTAAAAAATGATTTTATATAGCCATGTCCTCCAACATCCAGCATTTTAATAGAAGCAAGAAAATTATATGTTTCAAAGTACTCAAAACAGAAATCACTTAAAATCGGATCAAGAATAACTGATGCCAAATGAAATTTCAAAGACTTATATTTTCACCTGAAGAATGGTATATTCTGGTTTACTGGAGAAGTTTTTGATAGAGGACTTAACCATTTCATTTTGCATGATTCAATGGCTAATCATGGTTGGCTCCCTTTTGATGAGTCCTTTTTTTTTTTAATTTGTATCGAAAGTCAAAGATTTGAATTTATAATTACGAAATGAAAAAGCACAAGCCCGAACAAACAAGAAAAAAATCTAGATAACACTATTGATTTAACAATCATTATTTTAATTTTAAGAGTCCAAAAAGTGTGTTATGTGATGGGAAAAGGTTAAAAGAGTTCTAAGCAGGATTAAAAGGCAATAAATAGAACCTCTTACCTGACCATAGCAAATCCATTTGTTACATTTCCTTGGATAATGTTTTTGGCCATGTTAATAACAGACCCACATGAAGCTAAAGCTGCTTCGTAAGTGACCTGTTAGGGATAAAAAGAGGCGTGACTGCATGGATATTGGGTGAGTTATTTTTACGGCACGTTAGCATTGGGTATCTTCTCAGTTCAGTAAATAAAACATATAACAACAACAACAAAAAAAACAGAATTTTAAATGTGACTATAGTAGCAAAGCTGTAACAAGTTAAACAACTTTTAAATGATAGAAATATGTGCTTCAAATTATCAGGGACGCATACTAACTGATTGTAAATTTCATAGTCCTGACACAAAACTTACAGGAAAAAATATAATCCTGAATGAAGAAATCATATGCAGCGTAATATGTTAATATGATAGAACAGTAAAAGGTTTAAAGAACGTAAGAACAAAACTAAAGACTAAGAAAAAAAAAATAACAACAAAAAACAAGTGTACTTTACATAAAAGACATTTTGCTTTATTTCATAACTTCTTCAGTACTGTAAAACGCTGATTTTACAATATAAAATAAGCCATCAAGGCTAAGTGAAACAACCTTGTTGCAGAACCAGGAGTCATATTTCTTAGCCAACTCTGTGCGCTCCTCATAAGTCAATGTAGGAATAGACTCCGCTAATTCTACCAGTTCTCTGCTGTGCTTGGTCCGCAATGTGTCAACACCAGCATAGCTCACCTAGAAAACAATTGATGCACGCATTAGCTTTTTTTGTAAACAAATTGCGATTTACATGCAGACTTTTACATAAAACAATACACATGTAAATTTTGCAATTAGATAAATACTATAATTTGATCTTAATATGTGTCGATTGCGATTTACATGCAGACTTTTACATAAAACAATACACATGTAAATTTTGCAATTAGATAAATACTATAATGTCAACTAAATATGTGTCTACACCAGCAAAGCTCAGCTAAAGATGAACACAAGCATTAGCTATAATTGTAAACATGAAAGGATTCCTACGATGAATTGTGTATTAAATAATACACATGGTTATAAAGCTTTGTACTTAAAAGCAATACAATATTTTCCTCTTAACATGCAGATCAAAAAGGTTTTTTTTAAATGCCCTCACGACAAGTTAAACAGCAATCTAGAATATACCTCTGTTGTTGTTTTTTCAGCCCCAATTGAATTGTTGCACTTTACTTAAAATTAATAAGTCATCTTTTTTCCTCTACTTATATTCTATGGTTTGAGTCAAAAATAAAAAAATAAAGTAATAAATAATCATTCCAATAATTTCGTTTCAATATAGGTTCTTACCTCAATGTTCTTACAGCGTTCCACGAGCCCAAGTTCCTTACATCTCCTCAGGGATTCCAGAATTCTTTGTGGGCTCTCAAGGTGAGATGGGCACCATTCACACTTATGCTGGGCAAATATTTCTGAATAAGTGAAGCCAGTGCTGTGGAAAAAAAGAAAAAAAAAAGAGAAAAAAATTGACTCGATATTAGCTGAGCAACGAAATGTGTTATTGATGATTTTTGGTTGGAGAAAGCAAAGCTCACGTCTAGTTTTCATCTCTAGGTCTCAAGGAAGGTCTTATATGGAGAAAGTACTCTCGAGTGAAAATATTCAGGATTTGGCAAATCACATTGCAGTGGATTCTTATTCTTTAATTGAATATCCCACATATAGCAGAATAGCAAAGCCCCTTGATTGACTTTTACTGAACTCTGCCCTGTCAACTTTTTTTTTACTGGAAATTCGTAAATTTACGGAAAATGGCCTCACCATCATTGTACTGACAAGTGCAATTTGAGTGTTAGTCTCACTTTGAGACGCATAAATGTCATTCTTTTTTCTTTATTTGATTTTCTCAGGGAAATGAAAAGAATATTTTATCTTAATTCTCAAATTCATAGGAATGATCAGAATAATTCAATGCCAATATAAATATTAAACAAGAAGTTTCTGTATTAAAGTTTATTTCCACAAGAAGGAAAAAAGAAAAAAAACCGTTAAAATACAATTATTATTTTCGCATTGTTGAGATATATTAATAAAAAAATCATAAGTACACACCCAGCATAGAGGTCTTGCTGTCTGTCTTCAAATGTCTGAAATGAAAACAAACAGATTTTAGTACAACTGGAAAGTAATAAAGTCTGCAAGTCAATTCTAATCAATTATTGAAGAATCAATTTTCTACGAGTATTAATCATAAAAACATTTTTGTGAGATTGGAGAAATGATTTTTATATTATGTCATCAGATATAAAACGTTTTGGTTTACTGATATTTTGGAATTTAACTTTATGTCGAACAGATTGAGTTGTTTTAATCTTTCTTTAAATTTGTTATTTGTCTGTTGTTGGGTTCTTTTTGTTGTTTTTACTGTTTATATGTAGTTTGCAAACAGTTTGTACAGATTGAGGTAAACAAAGCACTCTGTGCATAGGATTGAATATTGACATATACAAGGTTTTAACTAATATTAATAATCATATCAGTCCTCGGAACTAACTCCTTAGTCTTATTAATTTTATTTTACTTTACAGTCAGTGTTTCAAAATATATTAACTCGAGATATATAATAAGCCTGTAGCCAGCCCCCGAGATATATATTTTATGTGGATTTCACTATAACTTGTTCTTACCACAGCAGCTAATTTTTTCAGCAGTGTATAGTCCTCATCATCACTGTCACTGGAAGAGTCTGAGGAGTGCGGAGTCTCATTCTGAGGCTGAAAGATAAAGTCAAATGATATTTTGAAGTAATGCAATACTTATAGAGAGAAAGAAAGAGAAGATTTTATATGGGATTTATGTTTGTCAGTATCTTCCAAAAATGCATATTATAATATGTTTCATTGGGAAATTACTATTTACAACACATAAACCCACCTTTGAGTTTGAACCATTCATAATTATACTTAAAACTAAAATAATTCTATTTAATAGTACCTATAGATATTTATATATATTTAGTCATCCATTTTTGAATGTGTAAATTATGTACCATTTATAACGTTTACACAACGTGAGATTTTATACAAACTTTCAGTAGTTACTTGAGCTGTGATATTGTAATGTTATAATTAATATATTATGTATTATATTCTAATTAATGTTTGTGTCAAAATTCTACCTTTGTATTTAATTTCTTATCAATGTAAACATTTTATTGCTAAACTGTTGAATGAAAAGCGTAAATATCATTTATTAGTGTGTGTAGAAACTCATGGGGGAGCTAGATAACAGAGAGTCTCCAGAGAAGAAACCCCCCTTATATTGCTACTGTTGAATGGAGAGCGTAAATATCATTTATTATTTTAAATTTTAAAAAAAATTGTTCTTTAAAAGTATAGATAATACCTGTATGGCATGATAACAATCAATAAAATCACAATCTTGCAAGGGTTAATCTGTTTGCAAATTCTATTATTTCTCCCAGTAAAATCTTCATCAAACAAATTATTCTTTTTAACAAATTATAAGACAATTATAAGCTAAAGTTGCACAGTGTAATCATAAAATTCTCAGCATACATTTTTTATCATCAGATGCTTGACTTTGATTTAATTTCTAACATGATTAAAAATTTTAAAAGTAACATCTTTCTATATAAAAGTGAATCCTCCTTTTGTTTTCTCTGGAATCCTAACAAAAGAAATTTTAATGTCTAGGAGAAAAAAAAACTTGAAGGAAAGAGCGAATAATAAACCAGTTAGCTAATAGATTTATAACCCAAGTCTATCAAGAAAAAAAATTAAAACATAGGGAGGATTTCCAGCCAAAGACCCAAAAGTTATTTGACAAGGTGTAGTTTATTTCCGTAGCATTATGTTACTTACACTCTCTGAAAGATCTGCTGGCAAACTCTTTTCATCTGTGTATTGTCCCTCTCGTGATTGGTCTTCCATATTTTATACTGCAGTTAATGTAGTGAAAAAAATGTACTTTAAAAGCCAAGAGACCATCATCTGAAATCTAGATTATAACTTTAAGAATTTAATTCAGGATTCTAAATTATAAGAACTTGTCTTAAATAATAGAACCAAGGGGTTGTAAGTTAGGACACAATTTTATTTGTATGGCACTATTACTAGATTTGACTTCACATTTATAAAGTCTGTCAATCTACCAGAGGTCAGATGAACATAATTTTGTTTTAAAGTTTGAGTGTGCAGGACTTGTGCTGCTTTTAAATAAACTCCTCCTAAAAAAATTAACAGAGTTTGACATACAAACAGGGGGTGGGTGGGGTGGAGAAGAAAAGAGTGAGGTAGAAAAGAGAGAGAGAGAGGGAGGTATCTAGAAAAAAGGCTAAAGAGGAAAAGAGAAAGAAAAGAGATATAGGACAGGTAGTAGTTGGAAAGAGCAAAATAGAGAGAAAGATAGAGAGCGGAGAGAAAGGAGAAGCTAGAGAGATAGAGAGAATGGGAGAGTTACAAGAAAGAGCAATTTGGGAAGAGAGACAGGGAGACAGCCAAAGAGACATGTCTGATCTTGATCTTTGCAACCACATTCTCCACAAATGGACTCCAGAGGTAAGTTTTTAAAGTTTATAAATCAGATTTAAAAATGCTCTTAATGTTCTTTCGCAGACTCAGTATTGCAAGCAACAGTAAATGTGCGTCTTCTAGAAAAGCAGAAAGAAAAAAAAAGACATCGCCAACCCCGAAATATAGGCCTAATTATGTCTAGGTGTACATCTTCATTTACTCATTATTTCCATTAATAAAGCGGGGTCTTTGAAACAGAGGGAACGCCTGACGAACAGGTACAGTTAACGTCACCTATATCTGCTTGAATGAGGACCTTCTACTTAAAACCTAGAAAATTTTTGATATTTCCCCCTTGGATCAATGAGTAATTGTATATGTCACGTTAAGAATAGGTTAGGGATCCTACACTTTGAATATGATAGACTTGCCTAGAAGTAAAATCTAGACATCTAGATCTAGCGCCATTTAAGAACGGGATTTTTTCTACTCAGTCACGGACCTACAGGTACGAGCAGCAATGGACTTTTTTAACCACATAGTCTCTAGATCTAGACTTAGATATAGACTAGACTAGAATTTATCTAATCTAAATTTTTATAGATTTTTTTTAACCCGACATACTTTTTAACTCCACTAAAACAGCGTATCTTCAGCCAAGACAGTCATCGAACAAGGTTCCAGCTTTAGATTAGAACATCATAGTTTGTCTAGGATAAAAACACGCAATTAATCTTTCTATGTTCAAACAATGTTTACAAGACCCCAGCCCCTACTTTCGTTTTCAAACGAGCCACTGAGTCAGCGAACCACGGAAATTGAATCTCCGCGAAAAATGGGTTCTAATATCCGCGTTTTGTAAGCTACGTACACGACGACTTTCGTCCAGAAGTTTTGACTGCGCCTGATACAAATTTAATGACTTTAATAGGCAAATAAATTGAACTAATGCTGACCACACTCTTATTTTGGATGAAGAAAAAGAAGTATAATATAGGGCCTAAATAATGTATACTACTATAATTATGTGGTGGCGCATAAACTTGTCAGGGGTACGTCCTGGGACCCATCTGCGATAAAGACTAGTTGCTGACGTTTCACCATAATAACCGAACAAACCCAACAACCGAGTGTTCAATGCTTAGCGGTTTCGATACAAACTTTATTAAACAATCTGTTCGTTTTTTTCATCAATATTTTCCTTGAACACCTCATTATTTTTCACAACCAGTATTGATACTTTATTAAATGAGTTTGCAAGGTAGAATCTTTTTCAGAATATAGACTCAGTATTATAAAGCAGCAACAACAACAACAACAACAGCAACAACAACAACAACAACAACAACAACAGCAACAACAACAGTATCAATAATAACAACAACAACAACAACAACAACAACAACAATTATAATAACAACAAATAACAACAACAACAACAACAACAACAACAACAACAACAACAACAACAACAACAAAAACAACAACAAAACTTGAATAATGCGTTTCAAATATTACTATATAGAACGTCCAAATCACAGCTTTCGAAACACAACATGTTGTCTACAAATAATTATTTGAAGTAAAAATCAATTAAGAGATAGGGATTGTTAGAAATTTCGGATATAATGTATGATAAAGTAGTCACCAACTTAAACCAACAGAGAAAAGAACCAGGGGTATTGTAACATTAAAACGTTTCGGCTTTATCAAGCCTTCGTCAGTCCACATGCTTGGTAATAATTATGTGTTTACGCTATGTGTGGGCTATGTGCATTCATGATTGTATGTGTATAGATTTTCTCAATTTCGATGATGCCTCACCTTTGAAAAATAGCCAAGCAATAAAACTGCCTTTGGAGCTCGACCAAAATGTTTGAATCAGGAGGGTGACATTGGGCCCAGCTCAATTTTATGTCGGGCAATATTCTTTGTTCGGAGGAAACGATGGTTTTTCCTATTTCAACGTTTCCTGGGGTAGAATGCACAACCAAGACGTAGAAACGTCTCGTCGTAACACTATATGAATAAGAAGGCTTACGACGAGACGGAAGCTTCGTCATGTTTGTAATTTCTACCCCCTAACTGTCTTATGTAATAACTCATAAATAATCTAAATAACAGAGATACGCCTTGGGACTCATCGCCGTATTGTATTCCTCTAAGGGTCCAAGAAGGAGCTGAAGATAAGAGTTTCTCCCTCACAAAGAATACACTTAACCCTTTGAGCCTGAATCACCGCTAAGGCGGTTGAGCTTTTATTTTACTATAGGCCTACTGAGCACCGTTACACCGCTAATAACAATGCAGATCTACATCTACAGTGGACTAAGAATCACACATTAATACACCAGCGAACACATTATTGTGATGACGGGCATTGTAGGCTTAGAAATAATTTTCAGCACAGGAGGTATATGGTCAAAATACTGTCAAGGCACTTGGGCTCAAAGGGTTAACACCTGAGAGGTCACATGGACCAGTTAAGTTATGTACGCTTAGGTTAACACCATCTGTCACCCTGTATGGTTGTTGTTGAGGTGCTTTGACGTCCAACATCAGCAATATATAGGCTCTCAAGGCTGTCGTCTGACAATTTTATGTGATGCCACACACGAGATTTGGCGGGGATTCCACTACTCCTGTCTCAGCCGATCACATGAAACTGACACCGACCCAACCAATATGGAGCGAAATCACCAGGATTCAACTTTTGCGTCGGAAGCCGATGATCTACCCTTAGGG
>RQTK01000146.1:599282-622960 GCA_003991915.1 Elysia chlorotica
TCTATCTATCTATCTATCTATCTATCTATCTATCTATCTATCTATCTATCTATCTATCTATCTATCTATCTATCTATCTATCTATCTACACATCTAACAAGGTGTTGTATAATTATAAGTTATATTTTGTCTTAAAACAAAAAAAAAATAGAGTAACAGTAGAATGATGAGTGGATAGTCCTATAGATACAATACGATTTATTGAAATATGGGTATTCAACAAATCTAGAAGAAAGAAACTAGCTTTTTTAATTGGTTTAGATCAAAAGTAAGGCACACAGAAAGTTTCAAGCCGATTGGAGCAGAAGTTAAAAACCTTCTCATATACAAAACAAAGCCTGGTTTTTCTAATACAGATACATAATCTCTAAATGTAATATGTCGACATCTTTTCTCGTGCACTTCATCGTCCAACGGCTTCATTTGTTTGGTTTATTTTTTTTTAATTTAGTACATTTTAATCTGAAGTCCATTGATTTTTATCTTGCTGTTAAGGTAAATTCAAGTTAAAAAAAAACATCAACAACAAAACGACTTCTATAGCTTTTAACTTTTTTTTTTAAAGACAAACAAAATTAAAACACAAACAAACAACAACAATTCAGTTTGAACTAGATCTAACTCCTTTAGTCAAATAGATATTAATCAGAATAGTAGGATCACATAAACAGATTACCGGGAATTTCATATCGAGGTTTTCTCAGGAAGGCAAGAAAAGATTTTCCACCATTGACCAATTACCTATAAATAGAATATCACTGCTTTCAGATAATAGCAGAAATGCGTTTCCAGTTAAGTTTTTGGCAATGATGAAAGGTGTTGTCACATCATGCCATAAGAGGATATGTCCATTTTAGTAATATACATAATCATTACACATTATATGCATTATATTATACTTATATACACAGAATCGTCTTGACATTCGAAGAGGACATAGGTTTGTACGAGTAGACCGCTAAGTTTGCTGGTAAAACATACGTCTTTAGCTCTACTTATAATCATTCCAGTTGTATGCCTCTTCTAATTCTAGTTTATAGCAACAGTAGTGGTAGTAGTTGTGGTAGCCGTAGTCGTAGTCGTAGCAGTAGCACAAGTAGTAGTAGTAGTAGTAGTAGTAGTAGTAGTAGTAGTAGTAGTAGTAGTGGTAGTAGTTGTTGTTGCAGCAGTTGTATTCCTCTTCTATATCTAATTTATAGCAGCCGCAGCAGCAGCAGTAGTATTAGTAGCAGAAATAGTAGTAGTAGTAGTAGTAGTAGTAGTAGTAGTAGTAGTAGTAGTAGTAGTAGTAGTAGTAGTAGTAGGTAGTAGTAGTAGTAGTAGTAGTAGTAGTAGTAGTAGTAGTAGTAGTAGTAGTAGTAGTAGTAGTAGTAGTAGTAGTAGTAGTAGTAGTAGTAGTAGTAGTAGTAGTAGTAGTAGTAGTAGTAGTAGTAGTAGTAGTAGTAGTAGTAGTAGTAGTAGCAGCAGCAGAAGTAGTAGATACTATGACTACCGTGTTAAACGTTATACTGGTTCACTTTTCACAGGGCCTAATAGCCCCACAAAATCATACTCAAATTTCATGAATTATTAATTTAATTGAAAATCACGTTAAAAAAAAACCACAAAGTTAAGACTGAGCTTTTCTACCTGTTATTTTCTATTTTGATCCAGACTATGGAAGTAAGCAAGACTCCCATGCGACTTTACCTGGTCGGTTCACCAAAATCTGGGAGGAGTTTGACTGGAAACAGTATTTTAAACACCAGGGACTTTACAACCTATCAAAACCATCTCGCCGACGTCTGCTTAGGAGACAGAAAAATCACGGTACCTTGCAAAAACACGGTTTCACATGTGATCTAAAAATAGTGAATAGTTTTTATGAGTTAGCCGAGGCTACCCAAAATAACAGGCAAAGTCACCAAATTTAGTGAAGTGTATACATATTTTTGCACTAGCTAGACTAAAAGTTATCTATATATTTTAAATTTTAATATTATCATCATCATCATCATCAACATCATCATCATCATCATCATCATCATCATCATCATCATCATCATCATCATCATCATCATCATCATCATCATCATCATCATCATCATCATCATCATCATCATCATCATCATCATCATCATCATCATCATCATCATCATCATCATCATGTGTCAGATCTGGAGCAGACATCGACGACCATAGCTTGCCAGGCTTCCCAGTTCCCTGTTGCCAGTCCTCCTTATCAGCTCCGTGTTACTTATTGTTTTCTTGATGGCATAGTTGTTTACTAGGCTATCGATGTATGTGGTTCTCTTTCGTCCCATGTTTTTCCGCCCTTCTATTTTGCAACATAATATCTGTTTCTCGATCCCATTCTTCCTACATATGTGCCCCAGGAATTTCATCTGTCTTTTTTTTTTTTTCGTAACAGGGATCATTTGTATCCTGTCATTTCTATAACTTCAGTGTTGTTTTTTCTCCTCTGTCCATGATATTCTCATCCTCATTCGGAGGAACCAGACTCTGCAGCTTCCAATCTCCTTTTTTGTATGTTTTATTCAGTGCCCTACATTCATATTCATACAAAAGGACTTTAGTGCTCTGCGAACATTCTGTGTCTAAAATAAAATCACTACTCCTATCTGATGTTTATCACCTCCCTAGTAAAGCATTGTAAATTTCCCTGATTTACCTACTGCGCCTTTCCATCTTTCCTCTGTGAGTCCAATCATGCTTAGCTTTATTCTCCTTATTTCTTGCTTGATGATAGTTTTTTTTCCTTCTTTGTGATTTTCTCGCATAGGTGGTGGACTTCCTTGATGTAAAGGAAAATCTACATCGATTGAAACAGGACATGAAAGACAACAATAAAAAGACAAATGATTGCCAGACACTCATACACGTGATAAAATTCGGTTCAACATTTAAAGAAGACATTGAATTCTTGAAAACTCTTAAAAAGTCTCTTGGTTCAGGAAATGTCTCAGACAAAATCATACTTGTGATGTCCAATAGAGATACGTTTGAAAGAGTCAGTGCAATGGAAGGGGGGATAACATTTACAGATTGGTGCAAGCGTGAAGGAAAACCTTTCCAGGACATGATGAAGGAATGCGGCAATCGGATTGTTCTGTTTGATAATATGACAGATGATGAAGACAAAAAAACTGAGCAGAGGGAACTCCTTTTTGCCCAAATTATAGAGTTAGCGCTTCGTAGGAAACAGAACGGAGAATCAACTTCTGCTATAAAAGATGCAATAGGAATGATTGCTTATTTATCAATTGTGTACTTGTGTGTGTTTGTTATATTAAAAAAATAATCACTTGAGTGGTCAGATCTGTTCTAAAAAATGACGTATCTATAGCTCATAGCTGCCTATGAATTTGCCATATCTTTTTAATCAAACTCCGACAAATTGTATTCTGAACGTGGCAGAGTCGAAGATATTTAAGCCAGTGAATGAAAGTGTGTAGACATTCACGATAATGGTCATATAATATGCATTACTGCTTCCGAAATAAGGATCGAATTCAACACCATAGCACTCGAGTTAAAGATAAAGACAAAGAAATACCTTAACATTGTAATTATCAGAAGGAAAAACTCATATCATTTCCCCCCTCCCTCTATCTATCTATCTATCTATCTATCTATCTATCTATCTATCTATCTATCTATCTATCTATCTATCTATCTATCTATCTATCTATCTATCTATCTATCTATCTATCTATCTATCTATCTATCTATCTATCTCTGTAACACACACACACACAGACACATGTTTAAATACACCGTAGTTTGTTTTGTTTGCTGTTGTCTTTTGTGGAATTTTACAAAACTTTTTAAGAAAGCGTCCTGATTCCTACCATCAGATATTATTCTGTTTGAAAATTTTGTTATGCCTCATCTGAAGCACTTGTCTTACAAAACCCTCACTTCTAAAACTTCTAGACCATACACATTCAGCTCCTAAACTGCTTTTATGATCTCTATTATTATATTTTCATTCCAGTTTTCCTATTTTGTATTAGTGGACTTGTTTGTTATTCTATATACAATTTTAATCAATTCAGGTTAAGGACGCATGCTTTTTCGATACAACGAAACATTGACAATGGTGAAATTCATATTTTCAAAGAAAGTGTCTATGTAATCATTTTGCTTTATTTTGTAATTACCTCCCTTACGATGGCTGTCGATAATAATAATATTATACAATCACATTATTGCAGCATAATTATGTGCTCTTTAATTTGCATTTTGTTAATCATCTATCGTTGAATAGTAATGGTGGTGTCTGTGATGTATTAGAATTAATGATACTGGTACCCGTGTCAAATTATTCTGTTACAGTTGTATATACTGAGTCTTACCATACGCTGCCTACAGTACAAACACTGCAATGTATTTGGTGTGGCAAATTAAATGAAACGTTGTCTTTGCCTCAACAACTGCAAGCGAAAATGGTAGAGCATTGGACTCCCAACCGGGAGGTCCCCGGTTCGAGATCATGATCAAGCAAAATGAACTCCGAATTTCACCGCCTACTGGTTGGGTAGGTGTCAGTTTGTGATATGCTATGAGAGAACTCCTGGTATCCTCGCACTGTCTCGTGTATGGAAGCAAGTAAACTTGTCAGACGTTAGTCTTGCAACCCGTCGCTTCATAGCATCCTCCTTGGCAGTACTTGAGACGTAAAATAAGGAGAGGTCTACCATCTAAACCATTCTCTATACGTTATCTTTCTAGTGACCTAGGAGATGTCATGAGTTTTTATGTACCTTGTTCAAGTTTGTTCTTCTTTCAAGTTTAAAGCACGTCAAGACAAGGAATACAACCATAAAGGCAAAGGTCGTAATTTAAAAACTTAATTTTAGTTGAGTATTGTCCGTCGTGATACTTTCGCAATATCAACTACTTTAACACGCGGATAAGAGAGTCAACCACTAGACTAACTTGATCTGCGTCCTGAAAAAGAACTCCACTATTCAGACAATTACGCTCGTATTTTACGCTTTGCTCAAATTTTGGAGAAACCCTTCATTACAAGTTTTGAAAGCGCATTTACAAAGCTTTTATTCATTTTGGCCCATATTTATAAAAATCTTCGGAAAATTATGTCGCCAATTTTGGTCGGGGAAGAAAAACCGTTGGTTGTAATAAAAAAAAATCCGTATTAATAAAGTTTTGTCGTGTAATCTTTGATGTTTAATCTGTTTTGTGATACTATTATCGTGACCTAAACAAGAGCTCTTTAAAATTTGTTTTACAAATAAAAAAAAAATTAAAAAATTAATGTTTTGACGAATTCAGTATCCTCATTTTGTTTACATTGGATAGCAACAGACAACAAAGATATCTGCCGACTCGCAAAAACAATCAGTGACTGTAAAAGTATTGATTCTATTGATACTTTATATTCCCAGGTTGTGTTGGAAAGTGCCTTTCCGACCCAAAATTTAATTCCGATGATTCTATAAATATGGGCCTTTATCATTGTTTTAGCGTTTGTACAAGTATAAAAGTTATCTTTTTTTCGCCTTTGGGTAGTCTTTAAAACCGTAATTTAATACAAGGCGGTTTTTTAGCTGCGTTGTTCCTTGTAAGGTAATTATATTATCTTGTTATCATCATGAATGATTGTTTTCATCTGCTTACCTGGTCAACAATGCTTATAATTATTGCTATATTGAAGCTTTGTAATAAACGAACTTGGTTTTATATTCTAACTTTTTTCTCAATTCTGCGTGTCGTTTTTTGGTTTGAGTTTGACTTTGTTGTTTAGCGTCAAACGTCAGCACACTATTATTGACTATATTGTGAAGGGGTCCCAAATTTAACATCTGACAACAATCATACGTGCTGCCACTCAGAGAGAGTGTCGATCACAAATAACTGATTCTTACTTAACCAGTAGGAGACGAAATTGGACAAATATATATTTTAACTGGTCATGGGTTTAAACCACGGACCTCACAATAGGAGGATCAAAACTCTACCACTTGCACAGTAAAAGTATTACTTTAAACTATACCACTATGTTGAAATAGGGCTTGATGAGGTGGGCAATTTCTTCATTTCTAGTTATACCAAAGACTATAGATTTAGTAAGACGTTTCACAATCGGTGCTTACAGTGCTATGGCTGCGAAATGCCAGTTTGACGCGAGCTCACTATAATTATTTCTTGATTGAAATACAGTCGGTAGGACATTTTTTTGACAGCGTTTGCACTATTGTGTGAAGATGGAAGTTACCACCTTAATTATCACATACCCAAAAGCCTCATTGTGACAATCTCTCATACTTTCTCGTTAAATTTTAAACTCAACATGAACACATAGTGGGAAAATATCTAGTAAATATTTCAATGGGTATAAATATCCAGTATTTGACTTGAAACGAATTTAAGAAAGGGGATCCCAAAGATTTTATAAAGGTTTCTTAGATAGCTGATTGGGGAGGCGCGGTGGCCTTGGGGTAGAACATCGGCTTCCGACGCAAAAGGTCCGGATTCAAACCCTGGTGATTTCGCTCCCTACTCGTTAGGTCGATGTTAGTTTAATGTGACCAGCTGAGGCAGGAATCATGGCATCCCCGCCTTGCCTCGTGTGTGGCAGCACATAGAATTGTCAGACACCCACCTTGGGGCCCGTTCACAATATAGCCTATATAGTGCTGATGTTAGACGTTAAACAAACTCAACAACAACAACAACAACAACAACAACAACAACAACAACAACAACAACAACGACAACGACAGCAACAAGAGATAGCTGACTGGTCAAGTGACTGTGCCCACCTGAGGTCAGGAAGCGACTTGTGAGACTAGGTAGCAAAGGGATATTGTTTGTAGGTTCGTGCCATAGCTGAAGCGAGACCCACAGTTCGCAGACATCGTGCGCGGTACGCTTCACTGGCTATGTTAAGTTGATTCACGTCTATTTTTCTACATATTTTACAGTTCCCCATAACATTCATTTTTCGCATAACTGCAGCAGATTTATAACGGGGTTGAAAACAATGTTCTTTTTTTTTTTTTTTTTAATTATACTACCATGTAAAATAATTATCCTATGGAATATTGAGACATAATAAAAAAAATACTGCTATTTAAAAAATGCGTGGCCATTAAAGAAAGAATTAAATTGTTATAGCCATTGTAAAAGAAACTGACTTGCACTACACGCAATACTACACACAACAGCTAAATTGGCTTCTAACATTGTAAAAAATGCAGATCCTATGTATCAGCCTTTTTTTTATTCTGGTATTGACTGGGAATGTGTAGCCATCTAAAGAGAGCATTTAAACAATGTGCTTATTTTAAAGTAGGCCTAAGTCACTTACAGGATACATGAACCAATTTTATTCTACTCCGGAACTATTTTCTAGAGATAATAATATAATGGCAATGCAAATCTTTATCTGCATTTGATTTTTTCTCCGAGGTTGTTTGTGATTATGTGGCACTATCCTATACCTTTTAAGGGAAATTGCTTGCAGGATACGTTACATAAAATTATTCGATTTCGGCTTCTGTTCTGAAGATAACATAACTAGAAAGACAGATCTGTATCTGCTGTTGAAGTTGTAGTAAACGAAGATGTTGATTGATGCGTTGAGGGCAGCGCATGTACGGGCCACATCGCTAAAGATACCAAAGAGCTTCATCAATCGGCTCTCATTGATGTTAAACTCGGTGTTGATGAGCCGAGTCAGCGAGATGATGAGGTACGGTAGCTGGGAAAACACGAAGATAGTGCAGACCAGTACTACAGACTTGATCACTTGAAGATCTCTGGACACCAGGCCCTGTGTTGGCTTTGGTTGCCTTGAGGGTTGATGGTCAGGACTAAGGGCCGGGGACAAATTATTGGCCGTAGCATTCTGACGAATCCGTGATGCCTCGAAGAGTTTAAAGCTTAGAATGAAGACGCACGATATCATTACGATGTAGTTGATGCAGATTACAAAGCCTCGGTTCATAACATCGTTGATTCGAGACATTGGCTCCAGGTTTGTAGCTTTCAGGTATGGCTTGGACACATTAGTGACCGGGTCAGCTTTCCACTCAATGCTGTAGATGGAGAGAACTGGGGCTCGCAGGGAAACGGCCAGGACAATCAGAAACAAAACCCATTTGATCGTCCTTGACTTGGTAAAAACGGCCTTGAACTTGAGAGGCATGGCCACGCATGCGCAACGCATGACACCCAGAGAGACGGAAATAAACGCAGAGAGGTCGTACGCCGTGAAAGCCGGCCAGTAAAACAAGGTATGAACAAATCTATAATGGAATGGCCAAATGTATGATTCGAAGTAGAAACTTATGATCCAGTAGCACGTATTTGGTGTTACCAGGACAAGGAAGGTAAGATCGGAAACAGCCAAGGAAAACAGCAACGTTGTAACATTGTCTTTGACTCCTGCCTTGATAAACACGACGATGTTGATGACGTTAGCCACCAGCCCGAACATAATGATGACAGGCCATGACGGTGCCAACACAGTCAGTGCCATCAGGCTCTCCCGTTGGTAAGGTTTGGCCAATGGATTCCCGAACGTTTTGTTCGGGGCGAGGGATATTGACAAGTTTGAATCAACCACTTCCATACTGTATGCTCTTCAAATGGAATTTTGTCACTACAGAAAGGGGTGTTTAGTTCTTATTCATGTACTAAGTTTTAGTGTTAGTGAATGAATGATTGTACAAGAATTCAACGAGTGTAGTCGAAAAGGTTTTAGGCCTGTTGATCTGCGCAGCAGTCCATTGGTGTCACAGCTGATATTTCCACATTGAGATTTGTTTTATAAACAAACACATTTTTCTTTTGTAACATCTAGCCTAAATCTATAAATAATGCGTTCATGCTCTATGTATTTTCTTTTTCTCTTCTCTTTAAGAAAGACAATTATGGAATTATTTTGGTGCTTTAGAGCACATGCATAAAAGATAGATTGCAATCAATAGATAAAACAACTTTAAGTTGACAGAATACTTTGGAATGTTTTATAGACGCCTAAAAATCTGGGAGGAAATATACGTTCTTCATATTAATGTATTATAATTCCTAAATAGCAAAATTTATAGTTCGATGCCTTTTCTCTCAAACATTTTATTAACAAAATGCGCTCTAACCACAGGATGTCGGCACATTATGTAATTATAGTAATCTTCAAACTTGTAAGCTTAAAATTAATTTACAATCAGCATCAGGAACCGAGGCGTGAAAGGTCGACTCATCCTTTAAATGTGGTACACACGGGTCGTATGTTACCCTCGTGATATTTTGAAATGTTGACTTTTGAATCAATGTAAATGTTGGCTATTATTATAATAAATTACTTCATTTTCTTGCGTTCTTCAGGGTTGAAAATGCACTCTAAATCATTCAAACATCAAATGCACTCCGACAATTTTCATTCTTTTCAAACAGTGGAAAAAATTAATGTCTTTCAAATCTTTCGTTTCCTATTTCGTATATTAAACACCCGAGGTATTGGGGTTTCAACAAATAACCAGCCAAATTAAATCTTATTACCTACATTAACTACCATCTTTTGACACCATTGTATGCCTATGCAGTTTCATAGACCTATTACGATCATAAATGAAAAACAAAAACAAAACAAAAAACTGCGTCGAAAATACTTTAGTATCGAATTGCTATAAATTGCAAACCAACGAAGGAACATTATACTCAATTATCTAAAAATTGTGACATCGGCGTGGGCTACAGACTAGTAGAACAGAAAAGGAGTATTAATGATAATGTTCTTTAACCTTGAGCTTGTTTTCAAACCAGACTTTCTAAGGGCGCACAAGTAGTGACGAGGTGAGGAGCACATGGATCTAGATCTAGTCATGTTTATTTTTTTTTTAAATAATTATTGACAATTAGCCACTTTGTTTAATACTCCGCAGCAAGGTTACACTATGTTAAAAGGGTTTCTAACTGTACTCTCAGAGTGTCGTTCTAGACAGTACGGGTTTTTGTTTTCTTTGCTGAGCGTCTAACATCAGCACTATGTAGGCTAATTGTGGATAGGCCTCAAGACTAACTTCTGACAATTATTTATCGTGCTGCCACACAGATACAGTGCAGAGAAACCTCAACCGGTCACATTATAATCGCAGAACTAGACAAAATAGGAGAGAACAAGCGATCATTAATATAGATCTAGCCATTGGTAGACAGATGCAATCAGCGACTAAGGAAAATACGAATCTTTTTGGACGGGAATCGAACCCGCGCCTCTTTACAAAACTCATCGTTAACAAGATAGGATTTTCCTGGGATAAAAGGGTAGACACTAATTTTATAACGGCAAAAATGTGTGGTCGGAAAGAAAAATTTCACCAATTGAATTCAGCTTACTCTTTTTCTTTTAACTGTAAAGCGCTTTGAACTTACTGTAGGGCGTTAGATAAATGAACTTATTATTATTATTATTTAAATTGTAGCCTTAAATTACTAATATTATTATAATTGTTATTATTATTATTATTATTATTATTATTATTGTTGTTTTTATTTAAATTGTAGTAGCAGTAGCAGCGGCAGGAGCAGGAGGATTTGTATTTATTTAAAAATTGATGATAGTAGTAGTAGTAGTAGTAGTAGTAGTAGTAGTAGTAGTAGTAGTAGTAGTAGTAGTAGTAGTAGTAGTAGTAGTAGTAGTAGTAGTAGTAGTAGTAGTAGTAGTAGTAGTAGTAGTAGTAGTAGTAGTAGTAGTAGTAGTAGTAGTAGTAGTAGTAGTAGTAGTAGTAGTAGTAGTAGTAGTAGTAGTAGTAGTAGTAGTAGTAGTAGTAGTAGTAGTAGTAGTTTAATAATAATAAAGGGGGGAATACGCACAACTTAGCAACTGAGGGACACAATAAATTAAACACAACTAGAGGTTGAAAAATACATGTAAACGTTTTGCCTTTATTGGCTTCATCAGACAAATAAAACAAAAGTAGGATGCACAGTCTATTAAGTGCTTAATGGTCTAATACTGTGCTAGTCCCCACCCTCCCTCCACACACACACACACTTCTTTGAAGCTTTTCATGTATATACTAAGACTAGAGATAAAGGTCAATGTTTATCAGCCCTACAAAGATTAACAAAAGAACTGTGTCATTATTCATAATTTTATTAAATACAAAAATTAAAAACAAACATGCATACATATTTGTAACAACAGCAACAAAAAATACTATAGCTACTGACAAGTTTTACATATCAATAATTTAAAATCATTTAAAAATATTTTTTTTTATGAACAAGGACAATTGATATTGTGATGGATCATTCTTGACAAATGCAGGAACTACTTGGGGTTGACTAAAATTTTTAGGCAATTCCTGAGAATGACTGGTTTCTGGGTTTGGAAATAACTCATATAAATTACTATGAGTCTGATCTAATATTTCAGGCTTTGTGTTGCTTTGGGCTGTCAACATTACAATCAATGTCTTCTTTGGTGCTTACAAGAGGAATGTCAAACAGAGCATTGACTCAAGGCAGTTTTTTTTTTTCAACTTTTGAATTAGATTAAATATGTTTGCAAAGTTATTCACTTCTAAGAGGAGTTAAGTTGAGTTGGTTTTAACGCCCAACATCAGCACTATATAAGCTATACTGTGAATGGGCTCCAAGACTGACGCATAACAATTTTAAGTGCTGCCACACGAGACAGGGTGGGGATGCCATGACTCCTGTCTCAGCTGGTCACATTATACTGACACCGACCCATACAGTTGGGAGCGAAATCACCAGGGCTTGAACCCAGGCCTTTTGCGTCGGAAGCCAAAGTACTACCCCAGGGCCACAGCGCCCCCCACACTTCTAAGAGAAAATAAAGATACATTCAATAGTGTTGACTTTACATTGACAGTTAAACAAAAAGTCAGCTTTCAGTCAGTTCATATTCCATGCAAATGACCAAATTACACTCCTCTCTGTCTCTCTACCACTCAAATATACAAAAAAGTTCATTTCATGCAGCTCACAAGGTTCACTGAATTAATCACATCTTTAACTCTCAATATCATCATCATCATCTCTAATGTATGAATATCGTCATTATAAAAAAATTAATAAATTATCTCTTCAAAAATTCTAGCACCATCTTTATAGTCAGAATAACTGATTCAGTTATTGTAACCATTCACATTATTATACCTACATGTGTTTCACTAAAGGAATTGAAAAAAACTGTTTACTTGTATGCTTTATTCAGTGTATTCTTTGATTCTGCATTTGTTGGATGCAGATGTACATATCACCATGTTGCTAACATAATGGTCTATTGGAGGTGACAAGATCTGGGATGGGCTTAATTATGAAATGTGACGACAGAGAGATGTCAGTGACGTGGTTTCCATCGCCAACCAGTACAGCACTTCATGATGATGATAGAGCAGATAGATGGGGAATTATGCTTATGGTGGTTCAGTGTTATTTTGGTCTATCTGTCACATAGATCATTATGTTAGCAATGTGACCATATGGACTATACTATTTTTCTGTATGTTGCAATGTCTTACTTATGCATCTCTAATTTCATCCTGACATAAGACAGTCAAAAACTAAAGCTGGCTTTCAAACAAATCCAACACACGCTTGATGTCCTTCCTGGATCAAAGTTAAGAAAAAAGACAAAGTAAAAATCAATGGGAACAGCACTGTAGAATAAATGATTAAATACAGAATTAGAAGATCTCATATTAAACCTGAACTTGATATTAAACAACATACATGTAATTGATCTTTTCAATATAATTCTTCAAATCCATTATAACCTTAGTTTTTTTCTTTATCTTTGCAAAACAAGATTTCAATCACACTAAGGTCTGATCAAATGCAATGCATTACATTGCTACACTAACCATACAATGGAAGAAAAAATGTTTCTAGCGTCAAATAATAATAATAATAATAATAATAATAATAATAATAATAATAATAATAATAATGATAATAATATTACTACTACTACTACTACTACTACTACTACTACTAATTATAATAATAATAATAATAATAATAATAATAATAATAATAATAATAATAATAATAATAATAATACTTATAAAGCACTTTACATTGTCATAAACTCTTGAAGCATTCACCTTAGATAAACAGAAAATTTTGAAAGAGAAAAAGTATCTTAAAATTGTGTATATTAATTAGCAATTACTTTATATATATCAAAAAACCATAAATGTGGAAAACAAGTAAAAAGATTTTTGAAAACTATAGCTATCAATCACAGTTGTAAAATATATAAATCAGCCAATAGGGTAAGGGGAAAAAAAAGTGTTGCACTGAACTGAGTGCGCAATTTGAATAAGTGCGACATTCAGCCTGAGTGAGGATGATTGGATAAGACAACAATTAAAAAAAAATGATATAAAATTATTATTATCACAACCTTTATGCCCCCATCCACAGAGTCACATGTGATATCAACTGATCTTTTGTAGGCTTCTTGACAACCAATGGTGATCGCAGACATCTGTAAAGTAAATCAAAGTAAGTGAAACACATAATTATATGTCAATCTAAATAAAGACATTAAAACTATGCAAAACACATGATATATAATATACCTATACATTCTCAGCACTGAATGAAAGACATTTCTCTTGAACTGAAGCCAGGAATCTGATTTGTAAACCACATTTTATTTTATAACAATTTGACATTAGGATCAATCAAACTACCAAAACTTTATGCTTAAACATCTTATGCTGTACTTCAATATGTGCACGATGAAAAACAAGTTGTGAAAGAAGTAAAGTGAGAAATTAAACAAATCAGCAGTCAAGAAGACAGGAGCAGACAACAGAGAACATCAAAACTACTTCTATAGCAAAAGGTAAAGAACACCTTGAAGCTCCTCTTTTGTCTGCACTTATATTAATTAAATCTTTTGCCATCACACCATACACATGTTGTGCACATTAGTATGCTCTTGTGCAAGCACATCTTTGAAAAAAACTGCACAACCTTCGTTTTGAAATAAATAATATCAAACCTTTTTACCTTTAAAAAATTCTTTAAAAATTCCAAGAATATTACTCACATAGAGAATAAACCTTGAATCATGTAATACAAAAGGTAAATATCAAAGGACAATTATAATATGAAAGTAAACCTTATGCAAGTTATTCCTTATATTGCCCATCATGAGATCGACACTGTCCGCCACGCGAGCCGCGTGATTCTCCAGCTCTATGAGGGCGGCAGCATCGATTGGAGGAATGTCGTCTGGACTCTGCTGGCACGCACTGCTGGGCGACTGAGACATGCCGGAGGAAGTGGCGAACGACGTCGAAGACGAGGCGGAGGCGTAACTTTTGATGCTTGACCGTCTGCTTCCAGAACTGAGGGCATCTTAAGTAAAAAAAAATGTATGAAAAAATAGACATGTATACCGGAATATAGGTAAGGGCAAGGATGTTTTAAAATTTTAGGCATTAAAAAGTCAAAATAGGAGAGAATGAGAGCCCAGTTCATGGATATCTATTATTAGTATTATGTAAAGTTGGTCCCTTATGCTTTGGCAGAGCGTTGGAAAAGCAAGATTGCTGTTCTGATTGTTCTTGGCATACAACATTTGTGCAATAGGTTGTCATTACTTTCCTTGCCACAGTTTACTTCACTGCGATTTAAGACCTTGAGCTACCCAGCTATCCATGCTGGTTTGACACAAGGGTCCCAGATTTTGTTCACCTTGGAGATTGAATCCAATACCATCACAATGGTGGCCCAACTCCCTAAACGTTGCAAAAACAATGTGCAAAGTCACTGAAGTAGACAGAAATTTGCAGCTATTATTATTACTGTGGATCCTGCCTGCGATAAATCTCTTGGGGACAGACTACAATTTTTTTTTATCGAAGGTTTATATTTAAAATTGGCTATAAACTAAGTGAAACAAACAAAAACAGGGAGAGGTTTTCTACCTCAGAAACAGTTAATTTTAAAAAGCCAAGCATACACTTTATCGTTCATAGGGTTTTATCTTTAATTTATACGTTGATTCCACTAATAATTAATATTCAATATTAAAATATCCTCTGGCTCTTCCCGAACTGTCTTGTGTGTGAGAGCACATTAAATTGTAAGAATTTAATCTTCTGGCCCTATATATACACAGTGGTGATGTTGGATGTTAAGCAATCAACTCAACTCACCTGGCTGAGACAAAGGGCTGCTCTGCTTTATCTTCTCCTGCAAGTCGCTGGCCACGAACTCTATGAGGTTGCCCTTGCGTGTGATCGTACCTTGCGGCAAATTTTGCGACATACTGCTGTACTCCTTGTCTTCTTGTTGTCTGTGCCTCGGAATGTTCACAGCTTCACTTTTTTTAAAAGCATTCTCACCAGATACTCCTGCTTTTGTGCCTGGGTGATCGGCCAGCAATGTGCCTTGTTCACCCGATTCATTTTCAGGCTGCAACGAGAGACTCTCTGGGCGTGATGATTTAATGTCCAAGCCCGATAGTGTCTCATGCAATTGCAAATCATGCTTTGTTTCAGGTTCATCATTGCTACTAAAAACCTGCTGATCAACGCCAGCGCCGCTACCACTGATATCTGGCATAAAGGAGATGTCATTGTGTGCGGGTGATTGACTCACGACCGAAGAGGTGGTCTCTCTTACTTGATGACCATCAGGTTCATATCTTGCTCCTCCGAAATCAAGAAGAGAACTCTCAGATGCAGTTTCATTTACTGAAGGTTTTTCAAGTGTATCATCATGGTGACTGACGTGACCCTTTGTGGAGTCCTTTTCCCCACTTCCTTCTTGGTTTTCAGACATGTCTATAGCTCTGTGTTAAATTAGAATTAGGTGTGTAGGGTAAATGATTCACATTTTGGGCAAATAATTTAGTTCATAAATTCAGTTTTCTGATTCCGTAAAGCATGTAATTGTATGTAGTTTCCTGCAAAATAAGAAAAAAAATCTTGTAAGAGGGTTATATACAAGTCAACACATTCAAGTAAAAATAGAATATAGTTTGAAGGTCTATATCATCATTCAAATGATTTGTTTGCTCAAAACAGGATAATTCAAAATGCCCTTAAATATTTCACTTTCATAATTAAAAATTATGATTAAAAAGCCAAGGTTACAACTTGATCGTCATAGATAGATGCCTGTATTGAGCTAGAAAGACCCACTGAATACTTGCAAGATAAATTCGAATTTCTATACTCATACTGTCATGAATCTAATTTGTTCCACTCCGATATCCCAACTAAAATAAATGATCAATATTTAACTTAGTAAGAGTCAGACCTTTGGTAAGATTAAGGGTGCCATTTATGCAATATGAAAAATCAACGATCTGTTATCTACTATCTAAACGCTTTCAAAACCTTTTCTCTCTTCACCCCTACCACCCTCACTCCTTTTTTCCCCTGCATGATTCACTTTGTGAGTCTGTTATAAATCTATTTATAATGAAAATTGAAATGCTCACAATGACAATACAGTAGGGCCCACTTAATCAGGAAATATTGGGAGAAGACATACATGTGCATTTCACAGGTACTAACAGCAAACAATCCGCCCTCAACAGCTTCACTGGAGACTGATAACTAATAATTTTCATCCTTGTTTAATAAGTGGATAAAATTTCCCAATTTCACGATGGCTTTATATATAGAACAGATTTCATTTCACTAGCATCTTTCCCGAATTCATGTTTCCCATAATTTTGCGGGTCGTACTGTATAACAGATTTGAGTGATTGACTATTGGTAGCACAAAACCAACACTGGTGCAACAGGGAAGGCTATATATTTAACCCCATATATATTAAAGAGAAGACCTCTTCCAGTTCCAATGTTATTTAAAAATCTTTTAAGCCGTAGAACCCATACTGCCTGTAGTCTTAACATGCTTGCGTCTCCAGCAAACTCCTTTCATCATCCTTCATAAGCTCACATTTTGTCACTTCTTCTCTAACATTCTCTTCCTAATAGCCCCACCTTTCTAATCCTGCCTAAGGACAATTTGAAACAAAACGGGAAAAAATTAGGATTAAAACATCCGTATACATTCAACATTGTAGTTAAGAGTCCCATGTATGTCAATATTATAATGCTATATTAACTCATCTTGATCTACATCTCATGTTATTACTGAAATGAGTAAAAATGTGCTCAAATTATTACATCTCAAGAACTAGATTCTATAGATCTATCTAGGGTTTCGATGTAGAACTAGGCCCTAAATCTAGATCTAGATCTAGAGTTGTGTCAAAAAAGCATCTCATTCTTTGTCATTAATCATGGGTCAATACAACTTTAGGCTATGACACCATGTTTCAAAAACAAAATAACTCAGTCAGCTGACGCTGTGTAATTGAAGAAATGATTGACAGGTAGGCCTACGGTGTCCATTGGCGTTTCTCTAAATAAATGTTATAACACCCCTTACTCTGTTTACAAACTGTACCTAGTCAGCCATCTTGTATCGACTGAACAGAATCATGTTGTATGCCTACATAGTAGTTACAGCAGTTTAGTGATCTCTCTTGGTAGATCAATGGCTGCCATGTAAACAAACAAGTCCTTGGTGAAAGTTCGGCTGCTATTTGGTATCTGGTGCGTAAATAAATCACAACACTCCAGCCACTAGATTCTGGATCTAAATTTATCAGACCAGATGATTTGAAAAGGGATCCTTTGAAAATTCATCAACTAGGAATCTTTAGTGCCATTTTGAGAGGCATGTTCATCAATACTTAATACTAGATTCTAGATTGTAACCATCATGTATCGTAGTAACCATCTGGGAGTAAGCTAATTCATTTCTAAGTTATAATTTAGCCTAGGTGGTGATTATTATGATTTTTCTGCCCCCTTAATCTAAGTGACAGCTCCAAGACACGCTTTACTGTGAGCTGCCAGACACTTTGTCAGCAGCTGTGGGTTTAGGGTGGGTGGGGCGGATGTTGCCAAGCTTCAAGTCTTTCTTGCAGACATCCTTGAATCTGAGAGACGATATGCTGGTTGGTCATGTTCCAGTAGCCAGCTGGCCATACAGGATGTCTTTTGAAATTCTGTCATCCTGCATGCATATCACGTTTTAGAGCCAGCATAGATGCATCTGAGAGAGAAGGGCGAACATGCTTGGTATGTTTGGGACACAATACTGCTAGACGATGATCAGAATCTTTCTTAGATTTTGCGGGTGGAAGGCATTGAGTCACGTGTGTAGGATACATTACTGACTGCTGTAGAGTAGCGTGCTCAGTCTGGTACACTCTCATCTTAATATTTGTAGTCAGCATGGTGTTGCTCCATACCCTTTTTGTCAGACATGCCATTGTCGTTGCTGCTTTGTCGATGCAGGTGTTCAACGTCAGGCTTCAGGATTAATTAGAGCCCAGGTACGTGATGTCCTCCACCACTTCCAGGATGCGATCATTGATTGATATGCTAGGGATGCTGTTGAAATCTTGACCCATGACGTTGGTTTTTGTGAGGCTTATTGACGGTCCAAACTTGTCTCATGCATGAGCAAAGGGTTTGCTGTGTCGGTGAAGGGCCTCCTCAGAATGTGCAGCCAGAGCAGCATCGTCTGCAAACAGGCACTATCTGAGAAGGACCTTGTTGACTTTGGTCTTGGCATGCAAGCGGGCCAGGTTGAAGAGGCTCCCTTGATTGCGAGTGTGGATATGAACGCCGTCTTCACCGTGGTCAATGGCAAACTGTAGCAGGAGAGAGAAGAAGATGCCGAAGAGCGCTGGAGCAAGAACATACCCTTGTTTTTAACACCTCTGAAGGTTCTGAAGAAGAACCGTCATACTTGACAGTGCCTCTTGTGTCTTTCTAGAAGGAGACTATTAACTTGAGAAGGTTTGGAGGATATAAATCCAATCCTTTGTAGTAGCATAAAGGGGCCACTTCTGCTGAGCAGATCAAATGCCTTCGTCAGATCAATGTAGGCGAGATAAAGTGCTCACAACACATTTTTTTACAGCTGTCGCAGTGAAAATTTCATGTTGACGGTTGCCCTTCCCGCTCTGTAAGCGTACTGCCCCTCTGGATAGATACATTCTGAGAGTGTCTGGGTTTTTTGAGAGCCATACGGGTGAAAACCTTGCCAACGATGCAGAATAATAATAATGATAATAATAATAATAATAATGATTATGGTGATGGTAATAATAACAATAACAATACTTTTAAAAACAAACATAAGCAATGGCGTATTGAAGATTGCATTCTTTTAATGTTTCAGATTCAAGGGCCATTTTGATTTAAATTTGCAGATGTGCAATTATCCAACATCGCCTGACAGTCATGATTCAAAAACAGTTTGCCCAAGCTTTCATCAGAGGGGTAGGTCTAATCGTTTATACCTTCTGATGAGAGAGAGAGAGAGAGAGAGAGAGAGAGAGAGAGAGAGAGAGAGAGAGAGAGAGAGAGAGAGAGAGAGAGAGAGAGAGGGTTTATAATAATAATTGCTGCTGATAGTGTTGCTCCTGTGATAATTGGCACCAATACTAATGTTGCTTTTATAATTGCTGCTACTGATGCTGTAGTTGCTGCTACTACTGACAATATTAATAAATGTAGCTACTGCTGTTGTTGCTGCTATAATTTCTGGTACTGCAGTTGTTGCTGCTTTAATTGCTGCTACTACTGTTTGTTGATGCTATATTTGCTGCCACTACTGGTAATATTTATAATTGAAGTTACTGTTGTTGATGCTGCTATAATTACAGCTACTGTTGTTTTGCTTCTCTAATTGCAGCTACTGTTGTTTTTCTGCTAATTGCTGCTACATCTGTTACTATTTGTAATTGCTGCTACTTCTGTTACTATTTGTAATTGCTGCTACTTGTTACTATAATTGCTGCTATTAATGTTCATATGTTATCATAATAGCTACTGTTGTTACTGTTGCTGCTCTAGTTGCGGCCACTACTGTTAAAATTTATAATTGCTGCTACTGCTGCTGATGCTGCTATAGTTGCTGCTACTGCTGTTACCATTTATAATTGCTGCTAGTTCTATAACTATAAATGCAGCTACTAAGGTATTGCAGCTAGTGCTGTTGCTGCTATGGATGTTGTTGATGTTGGGTTTTGTTTTATTGTTAAATAGTTGTGATAGATATTTATTACCTGTAAAACTGCCAACAAAGCTGTGCAAGTAACCTGGCCTATGTAATTTTTTTCCATAATCCTATCAACATTGACGTTTTTTTTTTAACTTCCGACACAAAACGACGTTGTTGATTTGGTTTTATCTGGTAATGATAAAAATAGCGTTGATAGTGATACACACAATCTGAGCTGAATCAATGGCTTAGGTTAACCTAAAGGAAATCTTTATCTTTTAATAGACTCAGACTACCTGCTTCACTCACTTCGCATCTTGATAAGAGCATGTGTTGACATTATCTTTACTGTGTGATACTGATAGTGTGTTCTTTAATACACTGCTCTGAAGAAGCATAGTGTTAACACAACTATATTCACGTAGTAGTTTTAGTACTAGTAGTGATGGCACACATGGTTCTTCTGCGCTAATATTGACAACATAAGCAGCAACAAAAAACAACAAGAGCAACAACAGCAACAATAACAGCAATCGTTTTCGTTATCTTTGTTCAGGCTGTTAGTGTGCATCAAGCTCTTCAGCACTCTACACCTCGGATCTATTATACTTGGAATTTCTCGTTATCATCTCAAAATTAGGGCCTTTTCATAGAACCAGGATTGTTGACAGAATAGTAGTGTGCACGGCTTGATTTAATCGTGTCTTTTCGTATAGAGATCGGAGGAAGATTAGGGTGCGTTTTGGGGTAGGCTACATGTGTTAAAACGAGAGTTTAACTTGCCTCCTTCTGTGCGTTTCTATTGTTTTCTCAATAGAAAATACAGTGCTTATAATTATGTTCCCGGAATGTGGTATTTATATACTGGAACCGGCTTGGGAAGAAACCGCCTTACTTACGTTTCATCTAAATAGCCATTTAGTATAAAATGAAGATACACAAAAAATAGGGCCCGATTCTCCACTTAACGGCCATTAAAAACATTCTACATGAATGCATAAAACTATTACAACTACCAACACCACCACTACAACTACTACTACTACTACTACTACTACTACTACTACTACTACTACTACTACTACTACTACTACTACTACTACTACTACTATTACTACTATCTCTCTGTCACTTTCAGTCTTTTTTATCCTCTCTTTCCTCCTTTCCCTCCGTCTGTCTGTCTGTCTCTATTCTCTCTCTCTCTCTCTCTATCTCTCTCTCTCTCTTCTCTCTCTCTCTCTCTCTCTCTCTCTCTCTCTCTCTCTCTCTCTCTCTCTCTCTCTCTCTCTATTATGGAAGGCGCGATAGGTTCAGTATGACACCTAAGGCTAAAAAACAACAACAACCTTTTCCACATCTATCCAATTATTAGAGAACTTACCTTAGGATATAACCTTTGTCACTAGGCTACTTATAATTAGAGCCATCTAATAAGACTACAATGCGTAATGTCAAATGGTTTTTTTTTTATTTAAGTTAAATATTTCTTGTCCTTCCTCAATTCGTATGGCTTCTCGAGGCAGTTTTAATAGCTTAACTAGTTTTAAAAGACTGTGATTGAGTTACAATTTCATTTAAGTAATATCTAGACAAATCTTTGTTTCTGTAATGCTTCGAGGTTAATGTAAACCAGAGATATATCCCAAACTCTATATCCTGTGATGTGAACAGAAAAGTACCATAGTAAAATAAACGGATTTTTTTTTCAAAGGACATTAAAATGGAAAATCAACAGAGGGTAAGGAATTTTGTGATTCTTTGAAATTTTTTAAAAGATGTTTACAAGTCTTGTATTTGGTGCTGTTCGCCCCTAATATAGCCTTGCTGCTGACGTTTGACACTGAGAAAACTAAACTCTTAACTCTGTCACTCATTCTCTTTGCTACCTATAAAGTTGGTGTTAATCTTTGAAAGTACTGTGCTTTGCTGGATTCTATCATTTTTATAAATTCCCTATAAAAAAAAATTGATGATTGTCACTACAGGAAATTTGAATGTTTATAGTTAAGGGAAGGACACATAACCTTTTCACATGTCATGATTCAAGGCCTATTCGTTGTGTGCACACTATTTTGGGGAATTTTCAATAATTTATAAAAGGTAAAAGCTTTGATTGTTATTATTTTGAAACGGAATGTGTGCAGATCAATATATAGAGATGCTAGCACAAGAGCTTATTAATGCAAGCAGCTTGTGTGCAGCGCATGATTGGAAAAGGTTTGTTGTTTATCATAAACCAATTCGATTCAATTTCACAGGTGAAAGAACTGGTACCCAAGGAGAGGGACAGAGAGAACCTATTTGAGGCCCTTCGGCGTTACCAGTCGTAAGAAAGCTTCATTTACCTACATTGTATACTTCAGTAGCTTTAGTTAAAGTCTTAACCCAACAGTAGTACTCAGGAAATGTTTTTTTTTTTTGAAATTCAGTTCTTTTGAACAGATAGATAGAGAATTAAAAAAAAAAGCAGATTTGAAAACTTCAGGTTTCTATCTTTTGAATAAAATGTCTATTTCACTGCTAACATTTACGTAATGTAACTTCGTTCAGTTAAGCTATAGCTACAATAGGTTGAAGGACTGAAAAAATAACTTAAAGGGAAAAAACCCAATAAAGTACCAGTAAATTGGTCACTCTGTTGGTGTCTGGTAAATCCTTCTTCCAATCATAAAGGAAACAAGGCTTACCTAGTAGATTGGGGGTGCAGTAGCCTTGGGGTAGAACATCAGCTTCCCATGCAGGAGGTCCATGTTTCGAGCTGTGGCGATTTTGGTTTCCACTGGTTGGACCGGTGTCAGTTGAATGTGACCGACTGAGACAGACAAGAGTCATGGTATCCTCACACTGGCTCGTGTGTGGCAGCACATGAAAATTGTCATACTTCAGTCTTGGGGCCCGTCCGCAATATAGTCTTTATAGCGCTGACGTTGGACGTTAAAATTAAGTCAACTCCACTCAACCTAGTGCGTCTACTTAGATCCATGAGACCAGGATCTAAGCTTATAACACTGTTGTACTTACTATGTCTTATGCCATTGCTTATTTATTTTTTTTTCTTAATGTGCAATTATTTCCAACACATAATAATTTTTATACTTTTATAATCTACACAACACTTTTATGAAACTAAATTTTAAACTGCCTTTAAATATCTTTTCCAGAAGCCAAGATTTGTGTCGTCTCATTACAGATTTGAGACTTGTTTTAGATGATCCACAAAAGTTAGAGCTTTTCGGCGTTCTAAGGTGAGTCAAGACTTCACCTGGATTTTCATGTCATAAATCATTTCCGTCTGTTATGTCAGGTTAATGGTGACATCAATAGCCAAATGCTTGCCCAACAACTTTGTTTCCAAGCAATGTAAAATTCAGCCTTAGCCAATCATGTCAACTGCAGTATTATTCTTGTCTTACGTGTGCAATATAATCAAGAAACACAATTTTCAGAAAGAAAAGGTATAAATTATTTACTTTTACACCTAAGATAATAATCCATACTTGTTAATTGTATTCTTCTACTACCGCTAATATAACTGCTGCTCTGGTACTATCAGTTATGCAATATAAAAAGCATAGTCCCACTAAGTCCTTCGATTTTTTTAAATCCAATTG
>RQTK01000146.1:623131-643734 GCA_003991915.1 Elysia chlorotica
ATAATAACAACAACAACAACAACAACAACAACAACAACAACAACAACAACAACAACAACAACAACAACAACAACAACAACAACAAAAACAGAAATAATGACAACATTACTGATACACATAATTTATAGATGCCATTTCTAATAAACTCAGCTCATGGCGGTTGTCACATCACAATTATGTTTTCTCTTTACCAGGTCATTTTGAAAATTTTTGTTCTCTCCATGCTAATTTCCCCCAGACCTCTGATCTTGCTGCGGCACCAGATCCCGTACAGCCTGATGGTTCCGCCTTCCTGCTGGGTCAGGGTACATGTCCTGCGTCTGTTTAACCAACCTGGGGAGACTCTCGGCTTTGCCGTCCGCGGAGGTTGGTTGGTTGCTCGGTTGGTTGGTTGCTTGGTTGGGAAGTTGATATGCTGTTTGGTTTTGGTTGATTGATTTGTTGGTTAATAGGTTTATGATAAGTTCACAGGTGGGTTGATAGGCTGGTTGGATGATGTGTTGGTTGATTGGTTGTTTGGTTTATAGGTTGACAGGTAGGTTGATAGGTTGGTTGATAGTTGGTTGTTTGATTGATTGATTGGTGGATTTGATGATATTTTTTCGATTAATTGATTGGTTAATTGGTTGGTTGGTTGGTTAATTGTTTGGTTGGTTGATTGGTTTGTTTGTTGGTTGGTTGGTTTATTGGTTGATTTGTTTGGTGAGTTGTTTCATAAGTTGATTGGTTAGTTGGCTGGGTGGTTGTTTGGTAGGTTTATGAGTTGGTTGATAGATTGGTTGGTTAGATGGTTTCTAAACATCCAAAGTCATCAACCAAGCTATATGCAAACAGGTCCCAAGACTAATATCAAACAACTTTGCCATGTCAAATCATACAAGGGATTCATTATTCTCATTCTTCTTGAAGGTTATGAACATGGACTGGGGATATATGTGACAGATGTGGCCAAAGGATCACAGGCTGACAGGCAAGGCTTAAAGGTAAATAAATTTCTTGATGCTTTTCATGGTCATATATATGTAGATCTATTTAAAAAAAAACCCATGATAGTCATTCAAAGTGCAAAGTGTAGGGGACGCAGTCTTTTTAAAAATCTTACTTAACCATTATCAGTACAGCTAAAGTGGAATTGGCTGAAATCAAACCTCTTGGAAACAGCCTAAAAGTCTTTACATCTAACACTACTGGAAAGAAAAAGAAAGGAGGGAGGGGGAATTGGACCCTCAAAAATAGTTTATACTTATTAAACTATAATTTCTCAGTACAACTGCAGTGGAGTCTACTTAAGAAAAATCCGTAGGGGACAGCCTAGTAGTTCATTTTATCCCAAGTTTATATTAAACAGGGATTGAAAAGATAAAAAATACAGTTTATCTCAAAGTTTATCTTTAGTGGATTACACTCTATCCGTATTTGAAAAAAAAATTGAATTTGTTATTTTGCTGATTTGATTTCCATATTGAATACCATAGCAGTGAAAGGTTGAACATTTTTTTTTCAGGTCGGGGATCAAATTGTTCGAGTCAACGGATTTACCATCTCTGAGGCGGTTCATGGCGATGTTTTGAGACTGATCAGGTGCCGAGATGACATCGTCCTCAAGGTCAAGCGTGAGTATTCATATGTTTGGATTTTGTTTTCTGTGCTTTATAATTATGTAACCAGGTAATTTTTAACTCAGATTTGATTACCTTGTAGAATTGTAATTCATAGTTCTTCATTGAAAGCTATACTAAATAATTATTATGATTCTTTGTAGAAATAATTTACTGTAGTCTTACTCTTTATTCAAATTCATTACTAAATCATAATTATTCATAAATTTCTATTACTTAATTATAATTCGTCATATATATTCGCTACTACACTACTATTCTAAATCAAACCAAAATGAATGAATTGACTATTAAGAAAAGATTTTATTTAAAAAAATGTGCTGAGGTAAATTTCCCTGAAATTGATACTATTGTTTAGAAATGATGATGTATAGTTTTTGCAGAATGCAGCCAAACTGACGCAATGGCTCATTTGATGAAAAATAGACAAAAATATATCATAAAAGAAAACAACGACAACAAAACAAAAGAAACAACAACTGAGTTTTACCTTTTCCGTTCAAAAGATATTGTAAACTTTGGTTTTTGATACATCTTCTCCACCAGATATTGGAGTCATTCCAGTCCGAGAGTAAGTATGACACACACATTTATTTAAGCATTGAAAAAAAGATATAGGAAATTTTTTAATGTAAGTGGAAATTAATTATTTGTTGGAAATAACGATTACTGCATAATTATATCTTACATAAAGCTCTTGCAGAAAATCACTCATATAAAATGCTGCTACCATTGCTTTGTTATCTATTCCGGCAGAAAGTGAGTTTTTTCATAGCTTAACGAGACGTTAAAAAAACTTGTATTTGTATATTTGCATATCGATGCATCCAAAACTAGTAAATTAACCTTTTACCATCATATAATTCAAGACCTATTCCTTTTGTGAGAAGTGAAAAGATATTTATTAAAGCTAAAAGCTGTGATATTGATTATTTTGAAATGGAAGGTATGCAGTTTAAGGCAAAGATGTGACAGCGCAAGTGTTCAGTGTAATTAGGAAAAGGTTTATACTTAAATCTCTTTTCTTCTGGCCAAGGTAATGACTAGCTTAAAATTCGAGTCACTCTTGTCTAAGCATGCAGGTTAACCTAGATTCAATACCCATATGTTACTCTAGACTGAGTCACATTCTTTGTCGTAAAGAAAATTAACATTTGTTTTTTTACTATTGAAAAGTGAACGACACCTTACCCTCAACTTAAATTAAACAGATGCCAGTCTCAATTTCTACAATAGGGATCAATGAAATATATCTTTTTATCATCATCTTACTTCTTAACCTTAGCCCAGGTACTATTCTCATATAATTTTTTTTTTTTCGATAGAAAAGTAAACGACACTCTGTCATGGAAATATGTTGATGATATTAACACTCTGGCTGAGGTCATTCAAAGGGTGAGTAGAGAAGATCGTTTATCTTGTAATACAAAATACAATCTTTGCATTTTACTTTTTATCCCAGTTGAAGAGGGAACAGAAAAACACTGTTTACTTGAAAATCCAATGTCAATGGTACTTATCATTACAAAAAGAGTTAATTTTAAGATCATGTCACCTGCTGTTATTTTTTTGCTTGATACTGTAACTAAGCATTATGGTAGAACCAACAGAATGGAATATTTCATATTTTGTAGTTAAGAGATAATTAAATTAAAGATTTTTTCTGTGTTATTAGTGCAAACGAAAATGTTTTTTCTTTGTTAAAAAAAAACAAAACAGCTCATTTGAATTTATTTTTACTGATTATGATATTATTAAAATAGTAGTAGTAATAATAATAATAATAATAATAATAATAATAATAATAATAATAATAATAATAATAATACATGACATTTTTATAGTGCATATCACCTTCCTCAGAGGCTGTCTCTCTGCGCTTTACATAATATTTTGTTTTAAAAAAAATGAGAAAAGAGTATACACATAGGCGAACATACACAAAAACACATTCATATTGCAGCAATAAAAGGATTTATACAAGTGTAGTCCTAGCAATGTTTTTAAATTGGGACACTGGTAGATTTTTGCACTTCCAGTGGGATACTGTTCCATACTTTATTTCTTGCGTTGCTAAAAGCTCTTGTGCCACAACTTTTCAGATTCATTACAGACATTGTAAGACTGGTGTTATCAACAGATAATCTTAATAAGCCTACAGGCCTATATAAATTTATTTTTCTGACAGATACTTTGTTGATATATCTTATAAAGATTAATAACAAAACAGTGCCAATTTATGCTATTTTCTCTGTTAGACAAGTAGTCAGTGCAGCTCCTTAACAATAGGAGTTATGTGTTCTTTTCTTTTTCTTCTTATGATTAATCTCGAATTCATTGGTTTGGATCAACTTAAGCTTGCAAATTCTCTTTTTTTCAATTTTATTTACTGCACCATTTCAAAACTTTCAAATGTTACTAAACCAAGTTTTGAAATTAAAAAAATGAATGCTCCTCAAATAGAAAATTAGAGGTCAAGTGTTATGAAACAGGGTGAAGGTATCATTTTATTTACATCAATTCATTTAATTTTTTTTATCATTGTGAAGTTCTCCAGTGAAAGTGATGGGAAACGCTCCAGAGTTATCAAGATCTTCATTGACAGCACAGGCCACGCTTCCATTGGCTGCACGTAAGTTCACCGATTTTTGGACTCAAATGTATACGCGTCTTTATTTGTACTTTTTTTTTTTTTTTTTAAAGATGAATAAAATAAACTTTGTTCATCCAGTTTGGAAATTTTTTTTTGGCATTGCCAACATAGAAGGATTAATTTTACATATAAATCACCTTCATACACAAATACATAGATGCTCATATAAAATGTTAACAAATCAAAATTAATCAAATGTAAAACTAGATTAATCGGAGCAATAATTTTCAGGTAAAGAGTACATATTAACCTTAGGATTGATGCGGAAAGGTTTTATATTCACACCACATGTAATTATATACATTCAGTTTTTTTGCAATAATGAGTCCTACATGCATTATAAAAATGAGGTGAATGTGTAGTGCGTATTGTTTAGGTATTTCTTACATTCTGTCAGTTTTATTGAATCATTTAAAATCCTAAATAGTATATTTGTTAATAGCTCCATGAGTTCCTGATTTTGTGTAAACGACTGATGTTACAGTCTTGCATGATCCCTTTACTCAAAGGAGTCACAAGTATTTTGTCAGCAATGTGCATGGAATTGCACTATTTTGAGGAGTTTTCCAGAATTTATATGTTTTATGTGTCAAGTCAAATTTGACGAGTGCGCTTGTTCATCTATTATAATTATAAAATTCATCAAATCAATTATGAATAATATGGCATAAGCGATAGTTTATCAAGCGAGGTAAATATGTAAACAGTCAGGGAAAAACTACTGAATTGAAAGTGTTAAGGTAGGTTGAATTTTGAAACATTTCTCTGAAGAAAAAAAAGAATAAACTTATTTATATTATATATTTGAAAAATTGAACTTCATAAAACAACTTTAACTAAAGTTAAAAAAAAAAAAAATCAAGGGTAAAATGGTATTTCCTTTGTTTCTGTCCTTTTCTTAAGGCCTTTATACAAATATTTCCAAGAAAAGCTTGGAATTAAGCTTGCACTTTACTTCCATGCTGTATAATTCAATGTTCTCACTTTTTTTCTCTAATTGTAGCATCATCAGCGAGTATGGGCCTGCCGTGCGTTACCATGGTATCTTCGTGGAGAAAGTGCGCCCAGGCAGTCTGGCCCATGAGGTCGGCATGTCACCAGGTGATCAGATCCTGGAAGTCAACGGCACCAGCTTTAAGGGCATCACCTGGGAGGAGGTAAGAACAATGATTAAGATCTATTGGCCTAGTAGTAGCAGTATTGTTATTACTATTATTTCTAACATTATTATTTCTATTATCTTTATTATTATCATAATTATTTTTTTTGCTTCTGTTGTTTTTGTTGCCTTTGTTGATACATTTACTTTTGTTATGATTATTTTAATTTCATTATAATTATTATTATTACTATTATCATTATTTTAATTTCATTATTATTATTATTATTATTATTATTATTATTATTATTATCTCTCTCTCTCTCTCTCTCTCTCTCTCTCTCTCTCTGTCTCTCTCTCTCTCTCTTTTTTAAAACACTGTTTGTACACTTTAAAATCCTCTTGTTGGTGTTACTGTAAATAAGATCTTTGGGAGGTTAATTTAAATTTAACAAATTAATTGTATTCTTGTTTTTTTTTGTTTCTCCATAACCATATTATATGCTTAGGAAATATGTGCTTCTGTGGCATTTATTCATGCAATATTTATTTCTCTACTCATTTTAATTAAATAGTATATAGAGGTTGCTGACATGCTCTGTGTTATTGTTATTTTGTAATTTCCCGCAAAGGAAATAAAGAGTATTATATTGGTGGGTAAGTACAACGTTCCTGTAAGTTTGCAAATCATCCTAATATGAGCAAATAAGAAATCTAAAGACATGTGGATTCTAGTAAGTCACCACGACTTTGTACTTACACCCCCTCATCTCATCCTATCTATCTCATGTAACTTGTATTGCAACTGATATCTTACAAATAATTTTTAAGTTGACTCTACCTAAGACAATGTCTCTTTACTCCGTTTCAGCTACCTGCATCATTGCTTGATGGTCATGAGGGCAAAGGATCTGTAGAGCTACAAAATGTGCAGGCAGAGATTGTACCAGTCAAAGCTGAGGATCTGAACCCTGCACCATCACCCCCAGTATCCCAGCAACCTCCTGCCGTGGCGCACGACAAAAGGTATGACGGTTTTGCCAAAACAATTAAATTCTTCGAAACCCTGGTAGCGGAGAGGAAAGAGAAAATGAGCAGTAGTGTTACGAGTAGGGCAAATAAGGTGTCAACCAAAAAAGAGGTAGCTGATGTAGCAAAATAGACATTGGCTAAGTGGTAGTATGTCGTTGGTGTGTTATCTAAACTTGCGAATTGAACAGCTAATCCAAAGGCACAGAGAGATATGGAAGGACATGTTCACCAACGCTGATACGTAACTTTATGATGATAAAAATGATATCAGATTTGAATGTTTCTCTTTTCTGTGCATGGAATGTTATACAAGAAGTGTGAAAGTATTTTGAGCTTTAAAGGTGTAGATCTGAAGATTTTTTTTCAGCAAATGGAGGATTTAAAATATACTAAGTAACAGCACGAGATAATGAATGCATGAAGAAATTAGTGCATGTTTTGTTGGTTGTGAAACTTTTCATGGGCTGTAAGTACAATGTTGCAATAGCTTACAACTTGTAGTTAGCCCTCTTTATGGCGTATTGTTATGACAAAGTGTAAGCTATGGTGGCATTGTGCTTACATCCCTATGATACTAAGTTGTGACATTTTACTCAGTACTTTTGATATTATGATGAATCATGTTGGTAACCTCCATATGCTCCAAAGTTAGCAAGCAGAGAATAGCAGTGTTTAAGTGAGTACCATATCCCCATCAGATTTAGGCTATGTCAAAACATGACAAAACATTATACAGCCCACTGTTTTCAGTCATCAGATTTGACTCCTAAATCACTACATACATTTTACATTTAAGAACGAATTCAGAATCACTGGTGGTAAATAAACAACGTGTAGAAATAATTACATATGAAAAATATGTCTTTGATGTTGTAGATGCAGTACCGATATTAACAATTATCAAGATCCAACCAGATCTTAATCAAGAATGGCGCCTTGTAACGCGCAAATATGAGGTTACAAACAGATAAAAATCTTACAGTTGAACAGTTGTGTTCAGTTGTCCAAAATCAGCAATATATAGACTATTATTGTCGACTTGCTCCAAGACTAACATATGACAATTTTATGTGCTGTCACATACGAGACAGTGTTGGGAGACCTGGACTTTTGTCTCAACTGGTCACATTATACTGAAACTGACTCAATCAGCAAGACAAAATTGGACAAATGAACTTTTGATAGATCATGAGTTTTGAACCGCAGACCTCCAGATTGGGTGATCAATGCTCTACCACTAAGGCTAGTTTGCTCCCCTCTAATCCCTTTTTTTTATATATATCATAATTATACCTTTATTTCTTGGATATAATGTTTAGAAAATAAGGCACGCTTACACAAACAAATAATAATAAAGTTTACTAATTTTCTACTCAAAACGTCATACTACACATTTTCTGAAAGCAGAATACTCTAATTATAATATAGACCATGTTATATTTTTACGTTTATATATCTGTGATATTTACGTATGCAATTTTTTATTTCCAAAATACAATGTAAATTGTACGACTTTATTTGTTGACGATGAGCTCTGTGTTCTTGGGCATGTGATTTTTAAATTTCTCCTCGAGGGATTAATAAACTACTAACTAATCTTATCTTATCTTACTTCATCTTTCTAAATCTAATTACAGACAACTGCACATCCAATTCATTTTCTTCAATATGCTTCTAATAATATAGTGTCGAATAGAAGAAAGTCGTGACTTGGACCTGTTGAGATAAAAGTCTTTTACTTCTGTAAATATTTTTGGATATTGTTTACAGAGGCATAAAGCTTGTCCAAAATGATCTGTCCTAGGGAAAGTGACAGACATTGAAATAAGCAAGGGATCAGGAAGTGTAGGGGCATGATTGCCAAAGCTACGAAGCATGGTACTTGGAATATGGTTGGAATAGCTTGTCCAATATAAGCTTTCATGTTATATGCAATTTCATGGGGCTTCTTAAATTTGATTAACACTAAACAAGCTACTGAAAGCATTTAAAAATAGCTTAGATTAGGCAGACACCACAAGCTTTTGCTCTTCAAGATCCAGCGGAACAGAGCATGCCTTTCTTGCACGAAGTTTCAGTTAGATCCTTGATGAAGCACATGCCTTCACAGCGGAAGGTTGTGATAAAATCCTTGCCTTGGTTGCCAAATTTTTTATCCCACTGGGTGGTTCAGTGTGAGCGTAATGTGATCAGCCAATTTCGCGGTACCCTGCGTTGGTGTCTCATTGTCATATGGGAATTTCCTTGAGACCTAGGAGTCGTTTGATTAGGCAACGGCTGCATTTTCTCTTATAAAAGATTACTCCTTGTTGGTATTCTGCACATTCCATTCAAACCCAATGAATCTTTTTCCTTTGAAAAATATTTGTGATATATGAGGCAAAATATTCTCTTCATTGACTGTGTATTTACTGGAAAATAAATGAGACACTGACCTTATTTCATGTTCCGTTTTGCTCAATTTGTTAGTTACAATATGTAAATACAGGTACATGTAGTTTGATGTTTTACAATGTAAATACAAGTAATTTGATGTTTTTGAGATGTAAATACAATAGGGTTGATATTTTAAAGATGTTAATATAAGTAGGTATATGTAATACAATTAGTTAGGTATATGTAATACAATTAGTTTGATGGTTTCAAGATGTAAATTCAAGTAGGTTGATGTTTTAAAGATTTTATTTTAAGTAGGTTGACGTTTTAAAGATGTTATTATAAGTAGGTTTATGTAATACAATTAGTTTGATGGTTTTGAGATGTAAATAAATGTATTGTTATGTTTTAAATATACATTCAAGTATTTAGATGACTTTCGGATGTAAATAAAAATAGTTTGATGGTTTTAAAATGCCAATACAAGTAGGTATTGTTAGAAACAGAGGTGTAATTATTATGAACTTAATGTTATGTGTGTATGACTGGGTGAACAGCTTTTTATTTAGTATTTATTATTAAAATTTTAAGTAAATTCAATATTTTTTTTTCATCATTTTTTCATCACACTAATTTATAGGTCTTTTTTTTCTATTCAATTCCTGAAATTATAATTAGATTTGAACACTGCCTTGCAGAATTAAAATAAGTAGAGAAAATGATGGTATTGAATTTTATGACATTGCTTACGGGTATGCTACTATCTTAGCATGTACCCTGTGAGTAGTGTTCACCACATCAGCTGTTTGATGACAATGGGCTTGGAGTCTAAATCAATTCTAAAATATAAGCCAAGTTTGATCAAGAGGAGAGAGGGGTGAGTGGTGTTAATGAATAATTATGTGAGCTAGAGGCTAGACTTTTTCGAATGTTTTCCAGTGTTCTTAAGAGAGATTTCTAGATATGTGTCTTGTAAATATAAGAGCAGAGCGCAATAGCGGGCAATGATTGGCAGGGGAGTGTTTATACTTCTGATCGTGTTGTAACATCTTGCCGCAGTGAACGTTGTTATTTTGCTGTTATTTGGATTCTTTATAGATAAATGAATTGTCAAGTACTGATTTAGATCTAAACATTTTTGAGTTGTATTCTTAACCCTCAAACAGGATGTTTATTACTAAAGTTAAATCATTACGCTTCTACAAAGGATTTCTGATACTCATAATTTTGTTAATGTTGACAAGATAGTGTGTGTACTATAGTGTGTACTAGTCTACATGAATTATACTCAACAAAGTGAGAGAAGCACTACATGTAAGATAAAGTCAAAATTTTTGTATCACAATTCTGTGTTTGTCATTTTTTATTAGACTTGACATTTTTTTTACTGTCAAGTATCCTAAACTTTTTTTGTTTGATCCAAAGTACATTTCTTTATGTATGGTTATGTGCATAGCGAGTTATGTTTTCTTTGAATTCGTTATAAAGCTAATAAAAACATAAAAAGCAATGCATTGGATTGTTTGCTTGCTACTTTATACAAGATGGATTTGTGAGTCAATATTGAATTGATTTTCCAATTAGATGATACACCGTCAACATGATTCCTGTCTTCTGTTGGAAAGGGAAATTCCGATTCTTCAGCCAATAAGTCTTGGTTGTGTTTAGTGGGTAAATGCACAAGTAATGCTGATCCCATGCTCTTTGACATACTGTTAGCGAAACAAGACATAGGGTCCTGTTTGTGAAAGCCAAATGTCTTAAAAATTTTGTGAGGTAGGTTGTCACCACTTTCCTCGCTGCACTTTTCTTTTGCCGTGAATCAATAGCTTCGGCTACCTATCCTGTGCTGGGTAAAGGGTTGACCCAGGGATTCCGAGAAAAAATTGTCCACGCCTAGATTTGAACTCAGCAGAAGTGATCTTTAGCCCTAACAATTGCGACAACAACAACAGATTAACTGAGTACAGAGAAAGAAAACCTCATCAACAAGTATTGTTTGCACAATTAGTTTTATTTATATGCTTTTACTAACATAATGATATTTTCTTAAAAGTTCATTATCACATTTTTATTTTAACTGTTTTGTTTCTTTTGTTGAGAGAAATCAATTATATTTTCTTTTTTATTTACCTTAATTTTCGCTTTGCTGTATTATATTTTTTTTATTGATATAACTAACAGCTCTGTAATTGTAATATAGAAGGGTGAGTATTATCCGAAGTTTTAGTCATTAGTCATTCTATTTCTTTTCCGTTGCTCTTTTTGCTTTTTAATCAGTGTTAAGATTTTAAAATGTACAAAGAAGTTGTACAATCGTGTACATGCAAACATTATATTTTTATACTTATAACTGTGACAATAATATAAATATGTTCTTGTTTTTTATTGCTTTTATTTTTTATGATGCATAAAGAAGCCACTTCTGGTGTACATTTTTAGCTCTTTGTCTTTTCAGGCACAATTCATGCCTAATTGACAAATGTGTTGCACTCTTGTTCTGTGTTTAATAGTTTATTTTTCTTCTTTTTAATTGTTCAGTCTTTGCCTCAATTTGGAAGCTTATGTTCTAGATTTTTTTGTTAAGATCAGAAAATATTTTTATATCCTAGTTTCTATTATTGTAACAGTACTTTTTGTTCTTTTTTTTATGTCTGAATATAATTTCTTGTATAGTATAAATAAAAAATCAGAAGCACGTCATTTTCAGGACGTATCTGAAAGTTTCCTGCAAATAATAAGTCTATCGTGACTTTAATGATTGATAAGGTGATAAGATTGTTTTTTTGAGTGGTAAGATAAGATAAGATAAGATAAGATAAGATAAGATAAGATATACTTTATTGTCCATCCAAGGAAAATTGTTGTCGTGGTTACATGGGCTCTATAGTTTCTATATATGGTGATAACAAAAACAAAGTTGTTCGAGATCAGATATCATCTGTTTGGATTTAAAATAATCTTTTCAGTATCTAGAATCATATTAATACTAAACAGTATTCATTATACATGCACAACATAGTGGAGTCAAAGAAAGTTTTTATTTTTCTCAATCTTTGTTAAATTATTGCTTCTATTAAAATGGCGCCTTGAAAATGAGTTGAGAATGAGTTACGAGTATCAAAAACATGGAGCTCAAAAGTATTTGGCTTTTTTTTTCCTCTTAATTGATTTAGAATTAAGTTGTATAAAATATATGTATTTTTATGTCTTTTATTTTGCAAAGATTTTTGGGTAAAATTTTACTTGTTTTGCGCCAATTTGTTAATGAAATGATCGGGAGTTAACCTCTTTTAACAAAGTTGTAGCGTAAAAGACCTTTACTTTATTTTACTAAATATTAACTGTTTTTCTGTTGTAAATATTTACAACTTAAAGGACTTTGACTATCACCCAAAAAACCCTAATTAAAACTTTAATAAGAAATGATGTTATAGTAAAAAAGAAAACAACACTTTTGGGAGTTTTCAGTCACCCTTAGAAGTGAATATAATGCATGAAGTTTTAAAAACCCTCCTTGTTTACATCTTATATTTTCTAAAGCTTTTTTGGTTTTGTTTTTCTGTCACCTAGGGAAGAGTTTGATCAAAAGGCGACAACTTCTCTGGGCGGAGCCGCAGCGGCGAGGCTTGAGCAGCTTCGGTTGAAAGACAGCGGCAAATCCAGCAACGCGCCCGATCTTCTGGAGCTGGAGGGGGAGTTTGGCTGGTCGGACCGGGTTCCTCAGCGGATATATGAGAAGGTATAAACTTCATATACTCTCCATATATATGTGTATTTTTATGAGAAGGTGCGGACTGCAAATATTTTCTATATGATCTATTTCATGATCACTTTAAATACCTTGGAGAAGGTATGGACTTCATATATTTTTCTCCCATGGATTAGTTCTATAGTAGTCCTTGATTTTTCCATATACATGTTTTATTTTTATGAGAAGGTGTGGGCAGCAGATATTCTCCATATTATCTATTTTTATCTGGAGGTGTTTACTGCAAGATCACTTTAAATACCTTGGAGAAGGTGTGGACTTCATGTGTTCTCCATAGACATGTGTATTTTTATGAGAAGGTGTGGGCAGCAAATATTCTCCATATTATCTATTTTTATCTGGAGGTGTTTACTTCAAGATCACTTTGAACACCTTTGAGAAGGTATGGACTTCATATATTTTCCATATATGTGTGCATTATTTCTACGAGAAGGTGTGGATTGCAATAGGGAAGGGGAGAGGAGGGTAGCTAGCTGGCTTAAGTGATAAAGCCTTATGCTTCTATTTGGGATTTCCAGGTTCAAGCCAGGGATCAGGGAAATTTACTGGTCAGATTTCCTCCCCAAGTTGTTGGGGTGTTAACTGTGTAATATGATCAGATGAGACAGGAGTTCTGGTATTCTATTTTGCCCCTGTCTCCTTGCGAGACTCTTGGTTAACCTATAAAATGTAAAACTAGCTCGTTTGTTAGTCTTATGTAACATTTCCAAATTCATCAAAACACTTTCATGGTCTTCTTGATACGTAAAAGAGTGACGGAAAAAGGAACAGAGAAATAACAAAGGGGTATTAATCAACAGAGACTTGAATAGCAATGGATGAAATGACACCATGAAAAAGCAAGACTGAGGATAGTAATAGTTAAGAAAGATGCATGTTTTCACATTCAATTCAGCGACTTCAGCAAAGAAAATAATGGTGGGTTTCCCTCTCAGATCACAGGGAGACATTTTTAAAATTTTCTGCAAAGAAATTTCCTTTTTTTCTTCATAAGTCTTATTACAATTTAAAAATATTTTTCTAACACATTTAATGATAATTTCCCAAAATGCTTGCAGTTTTCCTCTGAAGGCGTAGAAGGAAAAGACCTAAAATGTCTGACTTTCCAAAAGGTATGTACAACGTTAATATATCTTTTCATCATATTAAGTGGAACTGCTCTATAACAATTAGTAATATAGGTAAAATGTTGATTGCTTGAGTTGATAGGTTACACAATAGTCGATTTGAGCGGTTGATTTTAATAAGCTTATGTGAGTATGAATTTTGATATTGTTCTCGCTACGTTATTCACTTAAATGACTTTTACAGCATGCAAATGTCTCTGTCATAATAAACCTTTGGGTTAAGAAGCTACATAACAAGATTCAGATCAAGTGGTTTCATATCTTGTTTTGAAAGTTCAACTCTGTAAGTTGTAGGTTTTATTTATATTTATAGTCTTTATGTCTTGACAACATGAATTTCATGTCATCCAAAAAAAATTTTTAAAAAGATTAAACTCCATAATATGTTGGTCTTTTTTATTCCTATGTTCTGTATCCGAAGAACATGAATTTCAAATGATTTTGAAAAAAAAGTCTCCTACTCAGGCTTTAACAATTAGACAAAATTTCTATCTAGTTTGTTTATTGTTTAAATTTCAATAGCAACTAACGAGATTCATATCAACTGCTTTCAAATCTTGTCCGATATAAAAGTTCTCAAGTTGTAAAATGCCAGTTTGTTAACTGTGGGGTTTTATTTATCCTGTGTTGTTTTTTTTGTCCTTACAACATAAGTTAAAATGATCTAAATAAAATTTTCTAACCGAAACTTTAAAAAATGTGAGCACAAATTTCTTTCTAGTGGGATTATTGCTTTACCATTCACTTTTTTCACACTCTAGTATCATGCATTGCTTTCATAACAACCAGACATCTGACTTAGGTGTAGCTTTGGAAGGAGGGAGAGGTTCGCCATTGGAGGGACGTATTGTGGTTTCCATGGTGTTTGATGATGGAGTGGCGTTCAGAAGCGGTAATATTAATAATACATAATTATCTTTATCACACACTTTATACCATTATTTTTGCATCACAAATGTTGCCAATTATTTTTAATAGGTGCTGAAAAACACAAAAATATACATGTTGCAGATTTTTTTGGTTTATCTTTTTAACGAAGGTAATGGAAATGTACACTCTCAGAGCGTCAATCATTCATAACTTTACAGAGGTGCACAGCTGCAACTGGAAATTGTGTTACACTCTGTCGTCAGAAATTTGCATCGATTACAATATGGAGTATATAGAAAAATAGCTAAGAGTTATTCAGATGTATCTTATTTTTGTAATGGCTCGTATTGTGATACTTTTAACCCTTTCACAACGTGGCACTAGACAACCTCGAGTTGATCAGCACGTTAGGGTCAAACTTAACCATTTTTTTCCCCTCAGAAACGAGCTTTGTTAACGGAAAGGAATCTTATGATATGTTATAAATAATAGTCTTTCCTTTAGTTACATCACTGTTATAGGCTTTATGAATTCACGTCCTGAGGGGAAAAAAGAGGGCCACTGTCAACATCTTGAAAAGGTTAAGACAGTGTAAATTTTATGTGCTTTGTATTATAAACACTCTATCATTGTTAGGGCTAGTTGGAATATTTGGTTATGGCATACAATCATGTTTTCAAAACTAGGAAGGAAACTGTAGGACTGAATGTAGAATTTGTCATATTCTTTTTTTTCAATTTTCAAAGAAGGACAAAAATTAAGAATTTTTTGGATTTTTTTTTTTATAATTCTAGGAAAGATAAAGGTTGGGGACCAACTGATGATGATCAATGGGAGACAACTCCTGGACCTAACTTTGGCAGAAGCTGAAAATGCTTTGCATGAAGTGTCTACTTCCCCAAGGGTGGGTTCTCCTCTCTTTGTGTGAAACACATTTTACGCTAAATTTCAGTTGTCAGGAGTTTGTATGCTAGATTTTATTTAAGATTTCTATCGACCTCATTTGCCTTAACGATTTATAGTCCAATTCTTGTATCACAGCAAACCTCACGTGCCATAAGGCTTGGTTTCTGCTTTTCCTTTTTTGTTATTTTTGTTTGATTTTCTTTGGTTTTATTTGGGGGTAGGGAGGGAGGCTATAAACTATCATATTGTAGTAGAGCTATCCATTCAAACAATACTATTCAAACAACATAAACATAATTGAATACTAAAAATTAGAGAAATCCTGCTATCTATTTCCTTTGAGATTTTACACGTATATGAAAGTAATTTTTGCAGTGGGTGAGAATGCGTGGCACATTGTTTTCACTGCTCCGTAAGCAAGTTCACTTGTCATTCTCATAAATACTAAAACCTACAAAAAATGTCGCATTAGTGTTTAACTACAAATCTACACAGTTTTTTCAAACAAATCTTTCTGATTTCTCTTTTTTTTTTCTCTAGGACAGAACAGTGGAACTTATATATTGCGAGTCAAGACTAGTCAATGATGAAGACATTATTGTAGTGATCTTTTTGTTGTAGTGGTTTTTTGTGTGTGTGGTATTTCCCTCTTTCAAACCAAAAGAACACCCCTGGCATCGTTTATCCTGTCAACCTGTGACTCTGTCAAGTTAAAAGAGTTAAATTTCACAAGACATCAACTTAAAGCAGCACAATTTAATATCAAACATTAATTGAGAAAACCTCTCTCTTGCCTAAAACAGAAAAATGTTTCCTTCTATTTTGCGGATGGTAACTTTGATCTACTTCAACACTTTATACTTTGCTGTATTTTGTCATTATTTCTCTGTTTGGAAAAAAACCATTTTTTCCCAGTAGATCAAGGTACGACTAAAACTCTTACATTTTCTTCAATAACATCACTTTCAAAATTAATAATTGATTTTCCTGTCTGGCAATTGTCTCTGAAAGATCCTTATAATAACTGTTTCTAAACACTATATATTTATTTTCCCTAGATAGTCAACTTTTACAATTTGCTGACACTTATTCCTACAATATTTTTGTTCTTTTCCTCAGAACATATTTTTGAGTGGCTCATGGAATGAGATCTTGATGCAACTTCCCCTAGAAGAAAAGCAAAATAATTATTTATAAAACTTTAACAATGCATGATAAAGCTCTGATTATAATTTATCCGTGTTACTTACAAAATCTCCTATACATATAGGACATAGAAAAGTCCCGTCAATCTTCAAATGTACCTTGTCGATTATATATATGCCATAAACCAAATGAAATCCCATGGGTTAGAAAGTCTTTTTGTCTTCGATCCCAAATCTGTGAAACTAGTTTCAAAGATATTAAGTCATTTACAAAAAATGAAAAGTTACCTTTTTACTCTTTAATGATTGTTGAAACTTGTTAAAAATTATGTGGTGATTTAAATTGATTTAAATGTTTTTGCATTTGTTATGCAACTAAACATATCAACGAAAAATGAATGATTATTGTAGCCTTTTTTGGTATAATTATATATAATGCACTATCTTTACCAGCAATTTATATATTATGTTATTTCTTATTCAGTCTATATAAACGGTTGTGTAAAGTCTCAAGAATATTTTACAAATGAAAAAGGGAATGTATTTACTTGTCATGTATTTTTAATATAAGGTGCTTTGAGCCTATCAGTACACTGTTTTGTGTAGATTGGCGCTATAGAAATACATCTTCACACAAAACATGTAAGTCCGCAGTTACACTTTGGTAATACTACTAGACCTCAGCATTGGTAATTTTTGATGGGAGAGAGTCAAGCTCTGTCTTAGACCTTAAGAAAGAGCCTATTTGGAATGAGATTTCACAAAAAGTTTTGTTCTTTGTTGGAAAACTTCAAAGATTTTTTACAAACAAAAGCTTTATAGCGCCATTTTGTAGTAGATCTTTAAAAACTTTGTTTATCTAGACTATAGAATAAGTTGCACTGATTAGCATTATTCACTTCTCTTGCTTGATGAGATAATTTACACTCAAATAAGAGTTCATGGCTTCTAAGTTCTGTTACTCTTCAAGCTTGATGAATTGACATTCCTAAATTTTCAATGGGACCACAGAATAGGGTACGTGGTACTTGGCCGACCATATTATACTGATATACTGATACAATTACAAACCTAGTCACTATGGAGTGGGCCTCGAACCCTAGGTCTCCTTGATCCGAGGTTGATGCTTTAAACAAAGGGTCACCACGCCTCCACATTGCATAAGGAGTGAAGAATAGACATGTATGGGTGTGTTTGAGTTTGAGTTGGTTTTAACGTCCAAGGTCAGCACTATATAGACTATATTGTGGACGGGCCCCAAGACTAATGTCTGACAATTTTATGTGCTGCCACACACGAGACAGGGCAGGGATACCATGACTTCTGTCCGAGCCGGTCACATCAAACTAAAATAGACCCACCACTAGAGGGTGAAATCGCCAGGGCTCAAACCACAGGCCTCTTGCATTGGAAACCAATGTTCTACCCCGGGTCTTCCGCGCCCTCCTGTTCACATAAATATTTTTGATACCAGAAAATGTTCCCATTCACTTTAATACATACATGTATCAATTTTATACCAGTACATATCCTCATTCATTCAATTTCTATTTTGATACCAAAAAACTTGTCTGTTTACTGAAATGTGGATTTTGATATTGGTATGAGAACAAAAATTGTTTAAAAAAATCTAAGTCATCAGAGTATATTTTTCAGCAACTGTGATTTACATTAATGATGTTATCCCAGGACATTACAGTATACATTTGTAACCTTACCTGCAATAAACAGCATTCCATTACCTTTTTATATTTATTCATAAATATATGGATATTTTTGTTATAAAATTGTGTTCATTTAGATGCTTGTCAATAAATATATTGATTGAAACTTGAAGAATCTCCATTTTTAATGTTTCTGCGTTTTTTAAATTTTTTTAAATATACTAGTACACTAGTAGGTAACGGTTTAGTAAAAAATGTGATTCAAAGGCTTGGAATGCAAGTGTGTACTACTTGTATGTGTATGGATGTATTTACTGACATAAAGAATTTCAGTAATATAAAACAATGATGTTAAGAAAAAGTCCTTGCAACAGAAAAAAATATATTGATTGAAACTTGAAGAATCTCCATTTTTAATGTTTCTGCGTTTTTTTTTAGTTTTTTTTTTAGTTTTTTTTTTTATACAGTACGAGTACACTAGTAGGTAACGGTTTAGTAAAAAATGTGATTCAAAGGCTTGGAATTCAACTTTCAAGTGGGTACTACTTTCATGTATATGATTGTATTTGCTAAAATTAAAAAAATATCAGTGATATTAAACACTGATGTGATGAACACGTCCTTGCAACATAAAGAACAATTCTTTATATCAGTGTTTCACTGTAGATACATGTATTTATTTGGATTTAGGTATAGTAACATCACTAGCTTGTAGGTTTAAATAATGTGAAGACCAATATTGTTGCTAAGGATATGTCATCTACGATATGATATCTATTAATAAAAAATGCGAAAAAGAACAAGCAATAATTATAACAACAACCACATCAACAACAACAGCAATAATGTCAGCAACAACAACAATAACAACAATGATTAAAACAGCAACAATCTTAAGACTTTCCTATTGAGCATCATTTATAAGCAATACATACATAAGATAACGCAAATAACACAGTTTATAGAATCAGAAATAAATAACATAAAAGAGGGATCAAATGGCTTAAATGGCAGAACGCTTGGCTTCATATTCAAAGCTCAAAAGTTCAAATCGGACAAACCAGGTTCTGATCTACGACATGGTAAAAAAATAGCAACAAACAAATTGTTTTGTCAGATTTTGACAACTAGTTAGATTGGTTTTAGAACAATGTGACTGGTTTAGACAGGTGACCTGGTATCCCATTCATGTACCTCTGTGAAATCACGTTAATAATTGTCAGACATATAGAGTTGGCTCTTCCACCGTATTGGGTTTGGTGAGAGCTTCATTGCTTCCACCGCAGCAGTGTTTACAATATAATTTTCACAATTACACACTGAGCTGAGCTAAATACAAATACTCATGTAAAATCCGTACACATTTCCTGATTGAACGCTTTCAATTATAAATTATGGTGATATGGTGTCAATCCTGATTTGGAAGATTAATATGATGTGGTGGCGCTGACGATGATTATATGATGGTGATGGTAAGGATGATAACGATGATGATGGCATCATGGCAATTACAACGATGGCCTTGCTGAAATTCTTGTGGTGGTAATAATGACAATGATATGATGGTGATGTTGAAATAAAGGCAATTATGATGACTTGAAGTTGATGGTAACGATGACGATGTTAATTCGAAGACGATGATTATGACGGTCACATTGATAGCGATGATAGTATTAATAGCAATGGGTTTCAACCTTCAATGACAGAAAAACATTTCATAATAATTTTAGATAACATGGAAAGTTATTTTGAAGATGTCTCTTTAAATTCATTTTCTGGAACTTTGTATGACAACATTGAAAATAATTATATACAAATGTACTCTTTCATTAATAATTATGTGAGGTTGTTTCCAAAAACCTGTTAAAATTCTTGTTGTTATTTTTTACGATGCATTACGTAACTGAACGAACTTCTATCACTGTGTGCTTTTTTATGCACCGAATGAAATTCCGATGTGGCATCCATTTCCCCTCGTCAATGATATTTTTGGCCGGCGGAAGGAGAGAGAGGATGGAAAGGTAAGGGGGGTTGGTGGAGAAGTGTTATATTCTCATCACTTGGTGCTGGTGTTGATACTACGAATGGAGTTCCGGTGGGGCATCCATGTCCCCTCCTCGATGATATTCTTGGCGGATGGAGGGAGAGAAAGGAGGTAAGGGGGAGGGGGAGGGGAGGAGTTTTATATCCTCATCACTTTGTGCTGGTGTTGATACTACGAATGGAGTTCCGATGCGGCATCCATTTTCCCTCCTCGATGATAATATTTTTATTATTCTTGGCGGATGGAGGGAGAGAAAGGAGGTAAGGGGGAGGGGGAGGGGAGGAGTTTTATATCCT
>RQTK01000146.1:643806-666926 GCA_003991915.1 Elysia chlorotica
GTGATAGGGTTTGTAGGGGATAGAGAAAGAGATAGGCGACTAGTTAGAGAGTGATATGGGCGAGAGAGGGGAGAGGGGAGGGAGGGTAAGGGAGAGAGAGAGAGAGAGAGAGAGAGAGAAAGAGAGAGAGAGGGAGGAAGAGAGAAGGAGATAGAGAGAAAGAAGTCAAGGGCAGAGAGGAGCAGGAGGAGCGGAGAAAGAAAGGCAGAAAGAAAGAAAACAGATAGAGATAGAGGGAAAGAGTTATAGACAGAAAGTGATACAGAGATAGAGAGGTGGACATCGTGTAAGTAAAAGAGAGCAAAGATATAGCTAATAATATGTATTGGCCTACATATATGAGTAGTTTTCACTATTTAAAACATACCATTAGTGCAGGTATAAGTTTATAGCTCCCTTGTATTTCGTACTTCTTACCTTGTAAGAAACGTCATATTTATAAAATCCACCTTAAGGTGATGAACATATCAAATTGACTACAAGAACATTGTACCTAATGTAATTTTATTGCCTACACAATTGAAAAAATCCCTAGGTCTATAATTATGTTCTCACACTAAATACGAAATAAAGATTAGTGTGTGGCATAAGGTATTATGTTATAAGTAAATATAAAGAGAAAGATACCAAGGTCGAGACGGAGAAAGAAAAAAAGGGAAAGAGATATAGAGAGGAAGAGAGCGAGAGAGAGAGAAAGAGAGAGAGAGAAAGAAAGAGAAAGAGAAGGCAAAGGCAGAGACGAACAGGAGGAGAAAGGCAGGGAGAAAGTAAACAGATAAAGACCGAGAGAAATAATTTAGGATAGAAAGTGATAGAGGGAGAGAGAGAGAGAGTGATTAAGACAGAGAAAGTGATGAGAAAGATATTATAGTATATCATATGTACTGTCTTACATGTATGAGTAGTTTTTACTATTTAAAACCTACCATTAGTGCAGGGTCAAAGTTTATAGCTACCTTGTATTTAGTACGTCTTCACTTATAAGAATCCACTACAAATTCAGTACAAGAACAGAATGTACATAATTGTACTTGTATTGTCTACACAATTTAAAAAGCTCTAGATCTATAATGTTATCGCAACAAATATGAAATGAAGTGTGTGGCATAAGAATTATTATATAACTAAATATAAAGAGAAAGAGTCGGAGAGAGAGAAGAAGGGAAAGACACATGGAGAGGGAGAGACAGAGAGCAGATGATTTATGCTTATGATTTCACTAATGTTTTCAAATTGATGTCATATTAGACCTACTGTTGTTGGTGATTTATGCGATTTAAATTTTCAATGTGATAAAAAAAAGTTTACCTTACCACATCTTATTTTAAGCGAACATAGCACTCACCCAGAAAATGGAGTCCCTGGCACTTTTCAGACTAAAAACTTCATCATTGTCTTCTTTTCTAGGTGGCTTGTAGTAAGCTTCTTGGATGTAGATCGTCTGGCATGGGGGTCTGGTGAAGGGAGGGGTTAGAGAAATGTACTTTTAAAGTCATTGGGGAGTGGGGTGGAAGTAATGGAGAGATGGAATTTTAGAAGCATTGGGGGGAGAGAAGGGGGGAGGGGCAGACAGACAGACAGACAGACAGACAGACAGACGCAGGGAGAGACAGAAAGAGAGAGATACAGAGACAGACAGACAGACAGACAGACAGACAGACAGACATCTCTCTCACTTTCTCTCTCGTTATCTCCATGCGTCTGTCTGTCTCTGTCTGTCTGTCTGTCCGTTTGTCTGTCTGTCTGACTGTCTGTCTGTCTGTCTGTCTGTCTGTCTGTCTGTCTGTCTGTCTGTCTGAGAGAGAGAGATATAGAGAGAGAGAGATCCATTCGGGAAAAAATGGTAAATGTGTCCGAGTGTAAAAAATATGTGCACGCATGTATTACGACATGTGAGAGAGAGAAAGTACGTATTTCATCTGATTAGTAGGTAAGATGTTTTTTAAGTATCTCCTTTCAGTTCATGCCATTTTTGGGATAATTGTGGCTGTAGAAAAAGGTTGGCTCAGATGGTAGTGTACGCGATTCCATATCAGGGGTTTCCTGCTTGAATGTCGACCAGGCCGTGCTGTATTGTACTTGTTAGGTGCCAGAACATGATATGGGACTCCTGGAAGCAGCAGTTTGCCTTTATGTTATGGCAGGCGCGTAATATTATCAGGAGTTATTTTTAGTACCCGACCAAGAGCTAACGGATGGTGCACTTAAAAACAAAATAAGTGACACAATATTGCCGATATCGTGCAGAATTTGGATGTTAAACAATTAACGCAAATTCAAACCAAAAAATTGGCGTAATACTGAGCTTCAGCTAACACAAAATTACTAGCGACTGTGTGCATAAAACACTTCCAAAAAGTTCTCTTTAGAGCGTTTCCGGGTTTAACGTCTCCTAGATTCTCCGGGAGGGTCCTATACGGCGACCTAGTTGATCAAGGTACCACCCGTGCCATGTAGCATAAAAAACCTTCTAACACTAGGTATATATAATTATATAAATTATGCGAGTCACACCAGCATCCCTCACTGACTGTAGTCAGTGTATAAGTTATGTATCATTGGACCTATCGTGTTTTGGGGACGCCGTAAGTAAGACAAACCATCGTAAGATTATTTCACTGGCAGTAGTCTAAAAAACTATCTCTGTATAAGCTATGCATCATTAGACCTGGCGTGTTTTAGGGACGCCTTAAGTAGGACCAACCAGCATAAGATTCTCTCACTGACTGTTTGACTGTTAGTTTCTCAAACTATCTCTGCATAAGTTGTAACATGTATCATTGAGCCTGTGTTTTGGGGACGCTTAAGAAAGACAAACCATCGTAAAAATTCTCTCACTGACTGTTAGTCTCTAAAACTATCTCCGTATATGTTATGTATCATTGGACCTGACGTGTTTTTGGTACGCCTTAAGTATGACTAACCATCGTAAGATTCTCTCACTGACTGTAGTTTCTAAAACTATCTCTGTATATGTTATGTATCATTGATCCTGTGTTTTGGGGACGCCTTAAGTTATAGAAACCAGTGTAAGATCCTCTCAGTGATCGTAGTTTCTAAAACTATCTCTGTATAAGTTGTAACATGTATCATTGGATCTGACGAGTTTTGGGGACGCCTTGCGTAAGACAAACCATCGTAAGATTCTCTCACTGAAAGTAGTCTCTAAAACTACTATGTATAAGTTGTAACATGTATCATTGGACATGGTGTGTTTTGAGGACACCTTAAGTATGACAAACCAGCGTAAGATTATTTCACTGACCGTAGAAAGCAGCAGACGCTAACCTCCTACTACTGTTGCTACTCACGCTGGTCGAACAGTGCCAAAAAATACCAGAACCAACTGGACACGCCGGCTGCAGACAACGAGGAAAATACATCGACGTATTAACGTGGACCTTGAATGCATTGAGAAATGTTATTATTGTGGATCTTGCATGCATTGAATGCATCGACAAATGTTATTATTGTGGATACTGCATGCACTGAATGCATCGAGAAATGTTATTATTGTGGATCTTGAATGTATTGAGCAATGTTATTATTGGGGGTCTTGAATGCATTGAGAAATGTTATTATTGTGAATATTAAATGCATTGAGAAATGTTAATATTGTGGATCTGAATGCATTGATAACTGTTATTATTGTGGATCTTGAATGCATTGAGAAATGTTTTTATTGTGGATCTTGAATGCATTGAGAAATGTTTTTATTGTGGATCTTGAATGTATTTGAGAAATGTTTTTATTGTGGATCTTGAATGCATTGAGAAATGAGGATGTATAAAACTGATTTGTGCGTAATGGTAGCAATAAGATAAATTTTAATAGATCGATTTCAGGAAAGTTGTCTGCGTGATTATATAGATTATAAAGTGAGACACATGCACAGTAATGTTGTAATTTGAACGAATGGCTTTAATGTATAATTATGAAAGAATAAAAAACGCAGTGTTGGGCACACGCATGAATTAACAACCTTGATAATAAAAAAGGTACTTTCAGTCATTAGGTGTTAGTTTAAAAAAAATGAAATTAAGACTTTTATATTATTACAAAAAATAAAACGAAATTATTCAAAAATTAAATTATGTCGATATATCGATCATAATGAGTAAAGTTTAGACGTATTGTAAAGGGCGTCATCTACGCAATTTAAAAATTAAAAAAGTTAGCCTCAATTTATAATTTCGTTATGAGTTGGCGTCGAAATTGCTGATTGAATTGACCTGAAATTTTCTGTGTCCCTTAGTTTTGTTACAGGGGCATTAAACGGGTAAACATTTCTACCTTAATAGCTATGCAAAGTGTTTTTGTGGTGTTTTCGTATCTACCAAAATGCTTGGTTAATTTCGTCAACAAAGGCTAACTTACGATCGACATTTTAGCATTTTTATGAGGCCAATCGGAAGCGAAGTTGGGCTAGGTTCAATAGCTCGGTAACTTGAGTTTCAAAGGCCGTACGACAAACATAATATAATAATGACTATTTTCTTACATTCGTTCAATAAACATTACCACAAAGCGTAGATCTTCACAGCTAACCAAAGACCCGCTGAACTCACACGACGCAGAGACATTCACGGCCACGTCAACTTCCGGCTGAACGACGAAACATCTCGGCGCCGGGTCCCAGTCGCCCCCGCTGTTGTTGCAGAAGATCCTGGCATCGCCCGCCAGAGAAAATCCGGACAGACACTGGTAGGACGCCATCACCAGGTCTGACGTGTAGTTGGAGACCGTGACCACTGCGTTGTTGACGCTAGGCTCTAGCGTGCAGTTCGACATGATGATGTGTGTGGTGGTGGAGGCGTGGGTGGGGGCTCGGGTGGGGTCCTCTAGATCTAAAGCTAAATAATTATGCTCAAGAAAGTGAACTGTTGCTTGTAAAAGTTATAATTTGTTATGCCGGATTGAGCGACACTTCTTCCTTTTTTGGGGATCAAGCAGACGCTGAGCTAGGCAAAGATGTCACTAAGTGACGCTGTCCAAGTGGGGGAGGGGAGGAGGGCGGTCTAGATCTAGCTAAATTTGCTCAAGAAATTAAACTGTAGTTTGTAAACGCTCTAATTTATTATGCTGGAATGAGCGACACTTCTTCCTTCTTGGGATCTAGGAGACGCACTTGATCCAGAAAAGGTTTTGTCATCCAAAGACGCGCAAATCACCCAATGGAGGTTTCGTCACTCCTATATCGACATCTTTCAGACTCCTTACATTGTCCAGAAAGGAAAAATTCTCCAGTAAAACTTTTAGGTGTAGTGTATAATGCTCACCAAGACACGTTCATCTAGTAAAGGTTTGGATGCTCCTCCAATACTGCTGCACTTGTAGAATCCTTAAAGTGTTTAACAAAACACCTCACATTCAATAATCTATGATTTATGATGGCCAACATTCAGTTGAAACTGTAGTAAATGTCAGTGAACTTCACAATAGTTACGTTGGCAATGTTAAAATAGATTTTTTGTCATTGAAATTTTAAACTCAATCACCAGTCGCTAATATCACTTTACTTGACAACTTTACGCGTAACTTAAAATCGTCTTTCTTTTCCAAAGCTTGTATCTTAAAAGAATTTAAACACAGTCACATGCATAGTTTACGAATCCTCGCAAAATAACTTTGCCCTACTCCTTGATGAAACCCACAATACTAATTTACCCTGTAACAATATTGATTATTGACCAGTAATACGTACTGAGGCGTACTGACTAATGATGATAGCGCCATATAATCTTACGTCGCGTCTAGGCTTTAGTGAGATCCTAGTGGTAAAATGCACAAACATGACATAGCGTACGTCTTGTCGTAAGCCTTCTTATTCTTATATTGTTACGACGGTGCAAAAGCTACGTCTTGTTTGTACATTGTACCCTAGAACATAATCATATCGTGCCAGATCTTTTTTAATGCGCGTCTCGATCACTCGGGCTGTAGGTTCATGACTTTGACTGCGTTAATCCAGCACCAGTGCTGGTTTGGATTATCAAAGAGCAGGTTTTGCGATCCATTTGGTGATAAAGGATGATCGAATTACGCCCCTTGGGCATACGGTCTTCTGAACGCTCATTGGCTCTCTATGTCTAGATTAGAGCTGTGATTAGACGCCGTTGCAGATTCCCTTAAATATCGTCTTGGTTTTCGCCATGGGATCCTTTAACGCAAAGACTTAAGTGACAATAACGGTATCACAGTTGCGATGATTTGCGGTAATTATGCACTCTGTGGGACGTGGGCAGTGTCGAAATCTATCTGCACTTGCCAGAGACCATTCCAAGCCCAGTGGAGCATAAGGGCTCTGGAGTTGGAGCGTCGGTCTCAGATTCGGGAGGTTCAGGTTTAAGCTCCGCTTTGGCCGCAGTGTATCCCCCCTACTGGTTGGGTCGGTGTTAATCAAAGATCTAATATGGTGTCAGTATTATATGATCGACTAAGTCCCCGGTATTGGGCTATGTGGTACACTCGTCGTATAGGGAATTTATTTAGATGTACGTAGATGAATTTCAACTACACCTTTAGGAGACAGCTCCACTGTTTCTGACCAATGACCATCACACACCGGACACATCATGGATTCAAATTAAAGCTACCACCATTGTTAAAATAGAACATTCTGAGCTTTTGTTTAAAACTTCAGTAACCGTGGTGGACTTAATCAATTGATCAGTGTGAAGTTTTGTTAAAATCTCCTGTACATGTTGATGGCGCTACCGCAGAGCGTAGTGACGCAAGGGTTAGAACGTCAGAATCGAATGCAGGAGGTTCAAGTTTCAAAAGATTCGTCCTACAATGCTCCTTACTGGTTGGGTCGGCGTCAGTATAATATGACCCACAAAAGTCACTGTTATGCTACTCTAGGATTCTGTTGCCATATAATATCTTCTTTCCGGAGATATAGGAGAGCTGGCCGTTTAGGATCCCTCAGAGGAACCTACGAGACGAGACGTCAAACCCAGAGAATAAGGACACGTCGCTTCCTCTAACCAAGGACTTGGCCACAGGTTTTAACTAGATTAGTGTGTTAATCCATAGATTAGGATCACCGCCATTTTTTTCTTAGCATGTGGTACTATTCCGGCTCATTAGTGCAGTTTCCAGGTCACGATTTGTGCAAGAAGACAGCTGGCTACCAGCCACAATATAGGCCTTGCAAAGTGGGATCCATAGTAAAAACAAATCCGATAGGTGGAAAAATCTGCACGGCGTCCGATCATAGTTGTATCCTAGACTTATGGAACTAATGAGCAACCAGAAAAAATAACGCTCAATCGGCGTGGCTATGTCATTCATGTCGTCGTGTGGATCGCGAAGTATGTAATAATAGAACTGAAAACTTAACCAGCCGTCAAAAAACGGGCGACAAGCTGGAGCTAGTGTTAGAGCCTTGGGCTCCCTATTGTGAGGTATCCAGTTCAAACCCATAATTTAACATATTTTGTGTGTCCGATTTGATTGATGTCAGTGTAATGTGACAGGCTGAGACAGGAGTACATGTCTCCCCGCATTGTCTCATGTGTGACAGCACATAACATAGTCAGACGTCAGTCTTGGGACTCGTCAACACTATAGCCATTTAATGCACACATTGGAAGTTAAATAGCAAAGCAAAACAAGCAAACCCAATCAGTAGGCTAGTTTAACCGCTTCGAACTATAGATCGGGCAAAATGTATTTGTGGTATTTCGTCTCCTACTGATTGGAACGGTGTCAGTGTAATTTGATTGGCTGAGACAGGAGTCATGGTATCCCCGCACTGTCTTTGTGTGTTTCAGGTAAAACCTTTCAGATGTTAGTCTTAGGGCAGCCGTAGACCATAAAATGTAAAGGGACCTAAATCGGCGTCGAACCATCGCTCATTTCAATGCTTACGGAGACAATGAATAATCAGAAAGCTCCATGCCTAAAACGCTCAATTATTTCATCCGTTCTCGTTATGGGTATCGTATAGTCTAAATTCCTTATATCCGTTGGTACTCTTACACGATTGCTGAGCTATGAAAGAAGGTGCAACCAGTGACCTAATAAGAGAGACGAATGAAAAAGAAAACAGCAACACCAAAACAAATTAAAATGGTTTAAAAAATAAAGAGGTTTGTCTTTTATTAACATTCTGGAAATCAGAAACATTGCAAAGGGTATTAGAAAAAATAAATTATTTCCAGGGTAATTTCGTTTTTAGTAACTATTTAGAATGTATGGATAAAAATTATTTTACACAGAAGTTTTAATTTAAAAAATCCAACAAAAGCACACAAATACGCAGACATTATAGCCTATAAAATGATTGCCACCAATATATATATACCACACAGAATTTTGCATAATCTTTATTCCGAAGCTACCAACAATAATAGTTTATTCAGAGGTAAATATTGTCGGCTTATGTTAAATATATATACGATATTTTACCATATCTGACCAACAAAAAGCGTGCCAATGCAATCAGGACAACTTACAAATCTTGGATAACCCAACACAAACAAATATAATTAAAAAAAAGAAAAAGAAGCAGTTTCAATCAAACATGTACATCATATTTTGAAAGCAATCAAATTTACATATCATTTTTATTTTTATCTGGTCAGTACAGTTAAAAACAATGAAAAACGTAAAAAACACAAATAGAATAATTAAATCTGACCAGCATAACTTGAAAACAACCAAACCAGTTTTTGGTTCAAATCTGACCAATATAGTGTGAATAAATCCCGAATAATATTCAATAAATTTTGGCCAGCATAACTTATTACATTATTTTATGACATTTCTCCACCATAACTTAAATAAAACCAAATACAAATATCCAACAAATCTGTCCAGCAAAGCTTAAAACACAATGAAATTGTTATTCAATAAAATCTGGCCAATTTAGCGTATATAAATGAAAAAAATATTAATCAAATATGGCCAGCACAACCTTTACAACTCAAAAAAATTATCAAAATCCATTGATATGAACAGTTTAAATCGGACGGAATTTTCGTGAAGGGCAAAATTGACATGTAAATATAAATAACACGATGACACTACTGCGCTGTTAGATTCAATAACTAGCTGTGCCTAGTCGTGGATTAAACTAGGCATATAATGGAAACTGTTGCTGCTACCTGTTGTCTAGAGAGAAATGTTCTATGTTTGCAATGAAGAGAATTCATAAGCTCTAAATTTGCTTCTTTTTAATAATTAAATCCCCTGGGACTTGTTTGTTTGTTCGTTGCTAAAAGTCCAACGTCAGCACTCTATACGCTGTATTGAGAAAAAATCAAAAGATCAAAGTTTGACAAATTTATGTGCTACCACACAAAGAGACTGCGGGGATACTATGACTCCTGTCTCAGTCGGTCAGATAAGGCTGACACTGACTGAAACCGATAGAGGAAGAAATTAGACATATTAATTTTTGACCCGTTGTGGGTCCTCCCGATATGCCCTCTGTGGTCTAGAACTGATTAAAATTTTATTGGAAATCGTACAATATATTTTACATAAACCCTTTTGTTTCGAATAAAAATTTTCTAAACCCAATTTCTTCTATCCATTTATAATGTTCCATGATGCATACATTGTGCAGACCTACTTTGTGTATCATATTATTATTATCTTACACAAGAAAAAATAGTACAAGATTATCACATCAAATCAATGTCATAATGAAAGTAGCATGTTAAGGCATTTGTAGATAGACAGTGCGCCAATCAAGACTTCCTCAAGTAAAAGGCAAATTCACCGAAAGAAAAAAAAAAAAAACCAACAAAAAACACGCAGTAAAATTCAAAGTGAGATGTATTATTGCACACCTACGCATCTGCTGAGCACATTATTATTTCGAAACAGTACGTTTCAAACCTTATGTGTTTTTTTGTGAATTAAAAGAAAAACACGCTAAAATAATGCGCGTAGAGATAGGACTGTTAACACCACAGCTTATAAAATCCATTCACTCTATATTCTGTGGTTAACATCCTTGCACTGTAGCTTGAGAAATACTTTATATGTATCACTTTGTCTTATCTTTGTCTAAAAAGAATTATAAATAAATCACGTATACTCAAGGTGTGCAAAAATCTTCTCACGACGTTTAATTTGGTGAATTTGCCTTTTATTTTTGGAAGAATTTACTCAAACGGAAATCTCACTTTGTAAATATATTATGACGAAACGCATTATTACATTGTTTGTGTATCACAGATAGTTTAGTTTGTGTTAATCTCACACACACAAAAAAAGAGAACAATGTACAAACATAAATATTAAACAGCTCACAGATCATAAATTATTCATAATGTATCAATAAAATTCTTTGCAGATATGTTGGTGATAGAGTTTTCAACACTGATGGTCCCTTTGCCAATCGTCAGTTGTCCCTGGTGACTTGTTCACTGGTCCCTTTGTCTCTTTAAAATTAGTGCCGTACTGGTCATCTGCTCATTTAGTCACGAGCCACTTGATTACATGGTCACTAGTCAACAGGTTATCTTGTCACATGGTCGCCAGATTTCTTAAGGTTAGTTGGTCACTGGTTCCCTTGTCACGAGTCACATGGTCACATGGTCACTTGATCACTGTTTTTTTGTTACTGGTCACTTGGTCCACATGGTCACCTGATCAACTATCACTTGGTCACTTGCTACTTGGATCAATGACCACTTGCCGCTTTGTCACTGGTTACCTTATCACTGGTCACTTTGTCATTGGTTCCCTTAACATTGGTCACTTAGTCACTGCTTTACTTGGGACTTGGTCACCGGTTACCTGATCACTTGATCACTTCGTCACTTCTCACCTTATCATTGGTCACTAAGTCACTTGATCAGCTTATCACAGGTCCCAATGGCATAGTCACTTGATCATCCGTCACTTGGTAACAAGTTCCTTATCATTGTCCTTTTGGTCACCTGGTCACTTGGCCTATTGGTCACCTTATCACTTGGTCACATTGTTACTTAGTCAAAATGTCATTTGATCCTCTTTTATTGTCCATCTGGTCACCTGGTCACTTGGTCAATAGTCAATTGATCACTTTGTCACTGGCTCTCTTATCACTAGTCACCTTGTCACTGGTCACCATCTAATATATCACTTGCTTACTGGTGACTTAGTCACATGATTTCTTGATCACTGGTCACTCGGTCACTTAGTGCTGGTGTTGACATGCCCGATTGGGTTAGAAGTGAGGCATCCGGATCTTGGTCGTTTTGGATAGACCTTTGGATCGGGCTCTCTACTGCTCAATGGTCACTTTGTCACTTTGCAACTTGCCCAACTGTGACTTGGTCACTGGTTGTTTTATCACTTGTCACCTGGTCGATGTGTGGCTGGTCACATAGTCACTTGGTCACTAGTCACTTAGAAACTTGGTCACTAATTACTTACTTACTTGGTCTCTGGTCTCTTTTGTTTTTGGTCACTTGATTACCTCGTCACTTGGTAACAGGTTCCCCTAGCATTGTTCTCTTGGTCACCTTGTTACTTAGTTACTGATGACATAGTGAAATGGTCCCTTGGTCACTTGTTCATTGGTTCTCTTAACGCTGCTCACATAGTCACTTGGTAAGTTTCGTCACTTAGCACTTGGTCACATTATCACTGGTATTGTGCTTACTATTTTGTTTATCATTGGCCATTTGGTCACTTTGTCAATGGTGCTTTAGTCATCTGATTATAATTATCGTCTAATCGCCCATGTTCACTTGGTCACTTGTTTATTTTTTCACTTAGTCTTTTGTTCACTTGTCACTTTTCCAGTAGTTTTATTATCATTGGCCAATGGTCACAGAGTCACTAGTCTTGGTCACATGGTCGTTTAGTCACTATGTCACTGGTGAGTAGGTCATTTTTTCACTGGTCACTCAGTAATTAGTTTTTTGTTACTTGGTCAGTAGTTTCCATATTACTAATCATTTGGTCACTTATTCACTTGCACAATTTTTTTCATTTTGGCACTTATTCACTTGGTCACCTTGTCACTAGGTCCCTTGGTCACTTTGTGCTGGTGTTGATGTGTCTGATCGGGTTGGAGTGAGGCATCCAGATCTTGGCAGCTTTGGCCGGGTCTTTGGCCGGCTTGAGTGGACCCTGGAGTTGTACCTCTCTATCGGCTGAACTCTGCACAATCGTCAATATTCACTATGCCACATGTAACAGTTCTCCTATCACTAGACACTTGGTCAATATGTAATTGGTCACTTAGTCATAGGTTATCTTTATCATTATTCATTTAGTCACCTTATCACTTGATCAGTTGTCGCAGGGTCACTAGTCTTGGTCACCCAGTCGTTTGGTCACCATATTACTGGTCAGTTGATCACTTTGTCAATGGTCACTCAGTAATTAATTCCCTTGCTACTGGGTCATTAGTTTCCTTATAACTAATCACTTTGTCACTTATTCACTTGTTCACTTTGTCATTTGGTCACTTTTTCACTTGGTCACCTTGTCACTAGGTCCCTTGGTCACTTGGTGCTGGTGTTGATGTGCCTGATCGGGTTGGAGTGAGGCATCCAGATCTTGGCCGCCTTGGCCGGGTCTTTGGCCGGCTTGAGTGGACGCTGGAGTTGTACCTCCCTTGGGGCCGGACTCTCCACTGTCGTCACGTCAGCCTGGGCCCCGTCACCGTACAGCTTTTTGTTCAGATGGGGGTGGGTGTTGCAGGGAAGTGGAAGATATTAGAATTTGGAATAAGGTTGTTTTTAAAAGACTCAAGAAAGTTTTGAAAATGGTGTTTGGATAGGTAATGGGGATGTGTAATGTTATAGTATTATAATGGAATATGCCAGTAATTTTTTAAATTAAAATGTATTTTCAACCTAGAGAATAGCTGCGGTTTAAGGTGTGATGTGCAAATTGAAAAAAAAGTACATGAATCCGTTTTCTTCCATTGAAACCTTTTCTTTAAAGATAACTGTTTGTTGACATGAAATAGTTGTTTTAATCTCTATTAATTTTAATAACATGGTTTATTGCGAACAAAACACAAAATAACTGATTTTAAATACACTTGGTAGTTTTTTTTTTGGAAGTTGCCAACAGGGAATTACGTAATTTTTGTTTAGGGGTGACTCATTTTCCCACGAAACTGAAATTAATCAAGTATATTTGTTTCATTGAAATCTTTAAATCCTAGCATAAAATTTAAATGATGAAATGGTTTGAATGCGATTAAAAATCAAGATAATACCAGTCAAAGATAGGTAAACTTTGCAAAAATGTTCTATTTTAGGGACACAATTGAATAGGTTATTTTATTTTAAAAAAAGGCATTGGCAAAACCAAGAAGGGAAAACGAAATGCAGATCCATGTAAACAAAGACATGAATACATACTTCGGATATACTCATTTTCGATGAAAATTGTCAATCTGTTCGCAACATTAGTATCATTTCTATGGTAAAGTTTAAATAAAAATGCGCCGAGTTGTATCTATAGCCAAATGTTTGACTACTAGCAGAGTAATGAATTTGTTTATTAATATCTTAAAAGTACAAAGAGTATTATATGTCTTTCTTCTACTGCAGTAAGGAAATGTCTATCTACAGACTGATCACTCTCAACCAAGATATATGCCGCCTGTAAACAATACTGAAAGTGCAGATAAAGAAAAATCAACCAAAGGAATTTAACAAGCTTAGATCGAACAGAAAATAGGCAAAGAAGGCTGGACGCTAGATGCAAATCGGAGTACTAAGATACAGAAGGCCATAGATCAAGAAGTAAAGTCTAAAAAGCTGAAATATTCGTCCTGGGTGAAGTTAAGTTGCCACCTTGCGGTCGTTAAAAAATGGTGTACCAAAAAGTGATTATAAAGTGTATTAATTACTAATCAACTAAGTAAAAAGGTATTGTTTCAGTACAAAAAAAGCATACGAAAATGCGGGAGAATTTTAAATATGGCGCTCAAATCTATATTCATTGTTCCCCTTAAAAAACGACACCTACAAGAAAAGGATACAAAGGTATATTTAAAAAAACCCACAAAAACACAGACACACGTACACACTAAAGAACAATCACACAAAATAATTTGGTAAACATAAAATGCACACAAAATGCATCTATTTTCACTGCAGAGCAAAATCAATACCACAATTCTTGGTTATCAAAGCTTTGTGAAAGAAGAGTCTGGGGCATTAAGAGAACACTAGAACACAGAACAGTCATATTTTACCCATAACGGTGGTTTTGTGATATACAATTTTGAGATGAGATATACAGATGTAATTTAATTGACAAAAATACCCAAAGCAAACTGTCTCAACATTGCGTGGACGACACAAGCATAGGTGAAGCATGTATTCGTTCTAATCTCAAGCAATGGTAAAATAACTTAAACAATGGAATCATTTTTTTACAAATACAAAACACAAAACAACTGTTGAAATTCAGTAAAGATGTGTCCGTTCAATGCTGACACCAGCTAATATTTTGTGCATATCGGTGGCGATATACTGATAGCAGCTGGTATTAATTTTTGGTGTATGTTAGTATACATCATAGAGTGCCCACGGTGCCGTAGAGCAGGTGGTCGCGTTGGGCAGTAACAAACGAAAGGAAAAGATGCAAGTACTTGTCGCCATGTGTGGTGGTCTGCAGGACAGTTTCAGCTGTACTCACCACTGTACTCTCTACTTTCAAAGCTCTCTGGCTCGTGGAAAGACTGTATAGCATTACCAATTATCGGCACTGAAATATAATATGGGGCGGCCTCTTTAGTTTGTGCAATCTCGTTTTTCTTGCTTGGAACGGTGTAGTCTATTGCTAGAAATTAATTTACGACCGAGACAAATAAATCTATAGACTTGAACCAAGAACCTTATCCACGCACCCTCCAAGCTTAAAAACACTGAATCTTAAAAAAGCAACAAAAGGAAAACTCTACATTTTTCATAAATTTCACAAAGCAAAAAAATAGTGGTGCAAATTATAGCACAATTTATGAAAAAAAAGCTGCAATAATTTGCTGAAAAATAAATAGCAAAACTCAAATCCAATAGTTAATGAAATAATGAAAAACGCCAGCAAAAACTTCTTTCAAAAAAATGCATAACCCACATCTTTTGGAAATCAATGTAAGCAGACAAAGAAAAGGTAAAAAAGCAAAATTAAAGAAAATACGAGTAAGTAAAAAAGAATTATTTTAATGGTTCCAAAATACATGTACAACAAAAGCTCAAAGGTTTTAAAAAACACTACTCAAAAAGCCTGGACTATCGCCTGCAAGAAGTTGCTTTGGTCACATGAATACCTCCATATTTCGAGAACCATTCTGATTGGTTCGATCTTGGATGGCCCCGCCCACAATGGCGTCCGCAACTGTCCTGAAGAGCGGACCTCTGTGCAAGTGGGCGTGGTGTTTAGGTCGCCCCGCCTCCGCCCTCGCGTCGCGTCCTGATTGGGTCGGACTAGGTGTGGTGCTCAACCCAGATGATGCCAGTGTGTTATGGCTGTTCATAGCGCACAGTGTGCATGGCGAACCCGGCTCCCACTTGCCTCGGTTGGTCGTGTTGCCAACCTGACCACCAGCACGACCAGGGAGAGGTGATAGTGCTAGTGGCGCATAACTAGTATACTAAAGTCCATTGTACCAGTAAAACTTACTCCCAGTATTATTATGGGTTTCATAATGGTGCTCACAGAGAAAACACCCGATCCGACCAGTCTACCTCCCCCCCCCCCCCCCCCCGCCCCCCTCCCCCCCCCCCCCCCCCCCCCTCCTCCCCCCGGATCAGTCTTCCTCACGTCCATTCTCAACCCGCAGCCGGAAAATCCAATACAATATAGACATTAATAGTTATCACAGCCACAGTGAACTCTCTTTTACTTGGCGTCTTTTTCTGAGCACAGAATTGGTTGAGTTAAGTTGGTTTAACGTCCAACATCAGCACTATATAGGCTATATTGTGGACGTGCCCGAAGGCTGACTTCTGACAATTTTATGTGCTGTCTCACACGAGACAGGGCGGGGTTACCATGACTCCTGTCTCAGCCGGTCACATTAAACTGACACCGACCCAACCATTAGGGAGCAAAATCGCCAGGGCTCGAACCACAAACCTTTTGCGTCGGAAACCGATGTTCTATCGCAGGGCCACCGCGCCACCCTCGGGACGGAAGTACGAAAGTAAAAGGTAAGCTAATTTAACACTAGTTGATAAACCAAGAAATTCGTGGAAATTGTGGGATGGACAAAGCTCAAGGATTATAGATCTAGATAAATTAGAACTGTGCTAAAACTCAAAACTATCTGTAACTACAGGATCTTAAATCGTTTTCACGAAGAGAATCATGCACCAGTCTACCTTCCGGGCCGAAAAAAAAACTAACGGGTGTTAACTGCGCGAGCACGATTTCCCATGTTTCAGCCTAGCCTCTAACAGCTCATTAGTTTGAATACAGAATGCAGAAAACTTTATTTATACCCATGGGGGACTTAGTGCCATCGACTTGTATATATAAAAAGCATAATAAATTACTGTGATATTCGTATACGTCTCCTTATATAACATCTGTATAAAATATATGCTGTATGTCGTACGGCTTTGTAACCTTACTTAAGACGAGCAATAAGCTTAGCACAGTACAATGTATTGTACTTTCGGACCTAGAACTGGTGATTTGAACGCATACATTTTTGCCAGATCTGATTCGTAATCCACACATAGGATTGGCATACACCGTAATTTAATACCTTTACATTTGGGCAATATTATAAAATTAACTTAAGGGGTACTTACCCAATACACGCCCTTGCTGTTGGTGTTGTGTCGGCGATCAGGGCTGTGCTTTCGCCTCCAACAGCAGAAGGTGCGTCGATCGGATCTCTCAGTGAGGCCATTATGGGGGTAGACAGCTCTACCTCGCGGCTCACAGCACCCACACAGTCCGCTATAAGGGGAGGAGGGGCAGAAAGGAGAGTGAGAGAGATACGCAGAAAGAGAGAGTGAGGGAGAGAGAGAGAGAGAAGGAGAGCCTATTCTTCTTCTTCTTCTTCTTCTTCTTCTTCTTCTTCTTCTTCTTCTTCTTCTTCTTCTTCTTCTTCTTCTTCTTCTTCTTCTTCTTCTTCTTCTATCATTATCATTATCATTATCATTATCATTATCATTATCATTATCATTATCATTATTATTATTATCATCATCATCATCATCATCATCATCATCATCATCATCATCAGCAGCAGCAGCAGCAGCAGCAGCAGCAGCAGCAGCATTATCATAACCATCATCATCAACATAATCCTCACCATCACCACCACTACAACCACTATCAGCACCATTACCATCATCATTATTCACCATACGTACCAGCAACACCAGCAAAGTAACCAGATGATAAGAACGAGAGCGATGAGACCAAGTAGACCAGCTAGGAGATAGAACCACCACTCGTCGTGCAGGTCGGCTGTGGATCAAAAAATGAACAGCATGAAGACCATTAAAATAATGTCACTTTGTTAGATATTTAATGAAGGGTCAACCATCAACATTGGCATATGCAGAAAAGATAGCATAGAAAAATAAAGCAATAGCAAAGTGGATGTCTAGTGGAGGATCAAGAACTCGCACTGAAATATACACAAATAGCAAATATATAAACATTACATAAAGGCCGAAATTATACAACTAAATGCCAGACACCCAAAGAAAGTGACTGATCAAGTTGCTAGAAACATTTGTGTCGCGAGAAATGGCCACACTTTTACGGTAGGACAATATAATAATATATAATATAAATGAAGGGTCAACATAAGAACATGAAAAACAAACACAACCTAGAACGATTAACGAAAACACATAGTAGAATGCTAGTTTAGGACCAACGATTGTTAGTGAGATGTTAAAGACAGCTGAGAAATGTAATAATTATAATCAAAATGGTCATCAACAAAGGATAGTGGAATACTAAAAGTTATAGCCCATAGGAACACCATACAAACATAGTGGGTAGCTAATGGAATCAACAATAAACAGCGAGATATAAAAAAAATTATAGCTTAGAAGTAACTATAACATTAAAACCTAGTGGATATTAATTAGTGGATAGTCAACAATAGACAGGAAAATATTAAAAATTGTGGATTGGAGATACAATTATAACGTTAAAACCTAGTAAACATTTGGTTGACAGTTAATAATGAACAATGAAATATTAAAAGTTATAGCTTAGAATAGTGACATTAAAACCTAGTAGGTAGTTAGTGGACAGTTAACTATGAAAGGTTAAATATTAAATGTTATAGCATATAAAAATAACACTAAAACCTAGTAGATAGTGGAGAATAACCAATGGACAGAAAAAATATAACAATTAATATCTTAATATAACTATACAACAGTGGACAGCGAGTGGAGGTTAAAACTTCTATTATGTAGATTGAATGAGGGCTAAGCATGGATAAGCAAATAATATATGAATAAAAAAAAACAGCTTTTCCCCTTTTGACTTGGGGGCAAACATGCGCAAAGGGTAAAGCGTTGATCTCCCAACCAAGAGGTCCCTGGTTCGAATCCTACGGTGTGAAAGAAAACGTATCTGTCCGATTTCCTGCCCACACTTTGGGTCGGTATCAGTATATTCAGACTGACTGAGACTGGAGTCGTGGTATCTTCGCACTGTCTGAGTGTCTCTGTGTAAAAGCACGTAACATTGCCAGACATTAGTTTTGGGATCCGTCCATATATATTTTATAAAGTGCTGCTTTTGGACGCTAAGCCAGAAACTGACACTCCCCATAACTTCTGTCTAAGAAGACACCTACCCCATCTCCCACACAATATTATTATTCCCTTTTTAAGATTCTCTTTTACCCTTCATCCACAATAGACAACACTGCTGAGAAGAGTAAACTAATCAAATATGTGATTAACAATGAACAGTGAAATATTACAAATTATAGTCTCGAAGGACAGCATAAAAACATAGTGGAAAGCTAGTGAAGTCAACAATAAACAGTGAGATATTAAAAGTTATAGCTTAGAACTATAACACTAAAACCTTGTAGATATTCATTAGAAGACAGTAAAAAATTATTGGGAAATACCAAAACTTAGTAGATAATTATATAGTTGACAGTGAACAATTAACATGGAAATATTACATGTTATAGCATAGAATAAAAACATTAAAACCTAGTGGATAGTAGGGAATCAACAATGTTCAGAGAAATTAATAAAATTATAAAAACATGGCTGAAAATAATTACACAACAGTGGATAGCGAGTTGAGGTCACAACTAAAGTTTTGCAGATTGACTGAGGGCTAAGCATGGATAAGAAAATAATAAGAAAATCAAACACCCAGTTGTCCTCCTTATGACTTTGGGGCGAACATGCGAAAATAGTAGGGCGTTCGTCTCTCATAAAGAAGCCCCTGGTTTGAAACCTATGGTCCGAAAAATGTGTCTGGCCGATTTCATGTCCCAAAGGCTGGGTCGGTGTTAGTATAATCTGGTCCACTGAGACTATATTCGTGGTATATTCGCACTGTCTCTGTGTGGCAGCACGTAAAATTGTCAGACATTTGTCTTGTGATCCGTCTATTATATAGATTATAAAGTGCTGCCTTTGGACGCTAAGCAACACACTCACACTCCCCATAATTCCGTTCTAATAGGATACACATCCCATCTCCTGTAAACAAGTATTATTCCCTGTTTAAGATTCTCTTTTACCCTTCATCCACCTTTCTAAACTTGGTCTGCAACACCAGTCGTCATTCATCTGACCCTTTACAAGATTGGATGGATCGATGAAAAAAGCTACTTTGGTACAACATTGATTCATTTGGAACTACACCTTCAATCTGCTTTAGCTAGCTGAAATCCTTCACCCTCATACGCCCTCGTCCCCTCAAAGATATTTATTTGCTTTTCCCAGCTCGTAACTTAAGTTTAGGGAGTTAATGCAATTTGATTTAAAAGACAGTCATTAATTTGTCTTTCCTTGGGTCTAAACCGTCTCTCTTTTCAACCAGCCACAACACCCGACATATGCAGCAAATAAACCCAGGAAAAGATACCTGAATTTACATTTATCCTTTTAAAGTTTATTTTTTCAACCAGCCACAACACCCGAAATAATTATTGCAGCAAATAAACCCAGGAAAAGATACCTGAATTTACATTTATCCTTTTATAGTTTTTCCCTTACCAGATCCAATTCAATCCAGATACCAAACCATACCCAAAGAAAATAGAAACCTAATGAAATCCAACAATAAAAGATATCCTGCTCAGTACAAAGAATACTATTGTAAAACTTTCATTTACACGAAAGGGATAAAACTATAGTCGTAGTAGTCGAAGTAGCAGCAGCAGCAGTAGCAGCAGTAATAGTAGTAGTAGTAGTAGTAGTAGTAGTAGTAGTAGTAGTAGTAGTAGTAGTAGTAGTAGTAGTAGTAGTAGTAGTAGCAGTAGTATAGTGTTAACAGTTGTCGTTGTTGTTGTTGTCAAACGTCTGGTAAATTTATGTCTTGCAAAGAGAGAAACAGGCAGGTTTGTTGGTTGGTTGGGTTGATTTAACGTCCAACAGGAGAGTAGTAGTAGTAGTAGTAGTAGTAGTAGTAGTAGTAGTAGTAGTAGTAGTAGTAGTAGTAGTTGTAGTAGTAGTAGCAGTATAGTATTAACAGTTGTCGTTGCTGTTGTTGTCAAGCGTCTGGTAAATTTATGTTATGCAAAGAGAAAAACAGGCAGACAGAAAGAGAGAGAGAGAGAGAGAGAGAGAGAGAGAGAGAGAGAGAGAGAGAGAGAGAGAGACAAACTAAGAGATGCACATACACACACAGATACAGACAAGCAGACAGAGAGGGATTGAAACATCGAAAAGAAAGGAATGAAATGAAATGGATAAAGCAGTTTAGTTTCGCAGCCTTCGGCCCTATAAACTTACTGGCGCTAACAATAATTTCTGACGTTTTTGTTCCGTTGAAGTCGACAGCATTCATGAGGGTATCCGGATTTTTTGGGACGATTTTCCTGGGACTAAACCTCAAAATGAGGATGGTTACATTCGAACCCCCATCTACCTTGTAAGACATTAACTCTGTGGTGTCTAACAAGTTGTCAAGAATAAGCTTCAGTGTTCGCGTAAACGCTTGGTGTGTTGGTGCCATGACTGACGTTTCATTGAATTCAGTTGTATCGCCTTCCATGAATCCTCCACATTACATCATAAAAAATCCACGAAATAAACGTTGTGGATAGTCACTGCCGAATAGGGCTTTCTTGAGACTTAGGAAAGGTTAAACTGTGAATAAGATGTCTTTCGAACACGAGCTTTTTGAAGAAGAAGAAGAAAACGTTAAACTTGGGTAGGAAAGTCACCGGATTCGATCTTTCTTAAGGCCTAGAAAACGTTAAAATTCGGAAAGAACTTAGCCGTTCCACGGTGAAAACTTGAAGACTTTAGCTAGGAGAGAGTGTTCCTATAGATCCCACAAAGAAGTATTATTTTCCAATATTTAATCTTCCTCAACTGATCACCGAGTTCACAGAATATTATAATAATTTATCACAGAATAACACAACCTTCCTTGCACAACAGAGCTTCTGTTCGAAATCAACACGATAAGACACTTTAAGATAAATGATAGTTCTTCATAAGCTCCTGAAGGGGGAATTTAAAAACGAGAGAGTGTAGCCCTCAAACTAATATCATTCTGAAAATTTTTCGAAGAACCGTCTGTGGTTAGCCCCAGCCCTAGCCCAAAAAGGCAAGGCTATAAACGTCTCTGCCTAGCATGCATTCATTGTGTCTAGGCATTAGATAGACACATGAAACGATTTTCACAATTCTTGAAGCGTTTCTTCAGTATTCAAACCCAGTATCTCAACTTGCCTGATCTGTCAGATATTGTGGGGGGACTCTATTCACCTACGGGTAAAAGCTGTTGATGATCACGTCTTTATGACCCGTTCATTGACTCAGAAACAGTTACCTGATCTTAAATTCCAAAGTTCCTCGTAACTGACAGGACTCTGGCAACACCAACGGCCGCTAGGGGTGTACACTTCAACCCTAAACCCATGAAATTAGTTTGTTGTCCATTCAAGTGGCAGTAAAGCCATTTACGTTATTCTCTCTGCTCATCACTATGTCTGTAACGGCCTTAGGAGACGGGCCGTTTTAGAAACTATCGGGAGAAATGTTATGAAAACAATGCTTACACGTTTTCATATAAAGTCAGCATTACAGGAAGTAAAAATTAGTAGCTATAGGAAAACTCTCATACACGTGATATCCGATACCAGCAAATAAACATGTGAATTTGCTTGTATGGAACTCTGATATAATGGACTTTCGCTTGTATCGATCCTCATCATTGATTCCCCCAGCCTCCTTTCTCTTATTTTTGTTTTTTTTGTTTTGTTTTTGTTTGTTGTTGTTTCTTTAATGGATGTGTTGATCTTCGAAAACATTAATTTTATCTTACATTTAGCCGCCCGATCACATTAACTTATTAGTAGAGCCATCATGTAGAAGCTATTAGAAAATATGCGGTAACGTAACAATAGCGAAAACTAAGGCAAATGATTAGGAAATCTGCAACAGCGTCCAATCGTAACTCTATCCTGGACTCACGGAGCCAATGAGCGATCGGAATACTCCATGCCTCAAGGGCATGATTATGTCATACTTTATCATCGTTGAGATCACAAAGCCAATAATATAGGCCTTAGAACCCACACAGCGATAATTTAATGGGTGACATGGTAAAGTCGACCTTAAACATGAAATTTTCTGATGACTCGTTGGCGCCCTAAGTCTAGTAGAGCGCTATGAATGTACGCTGGTACAAATGCCCTTAATTACCGTCTTGGTTTTTGGTACAGACTTCGCCATTACAAGGCCTCGATTTTAGATTCGAGGTTGGGTGTACCTGAAAGATGTCCAACTTTAACACCTGTGGGCTAGGGACACTGCACCTCTTGCTGGTTGTAAAGACCCTAATGGTTGTGATATTGTCAGATACAGGCTTTTAACGATGTGTTGAAACCAACCAACTCTTTTGGCCCCTTCTGGCTCTGAGAATCAGAGAGAGAGGGAGAGAGAGAGAGAGAGAGAGAGAGAGAGAGAGGGGGAGAGAGAGAAAGAGAGAGAGAGAGAGGGAGAGAGAGAGGG